>JAZGTJ010004115.1:0-32223 GCA_036877575.1 Botia almorhae
AACATGTAAAGAAGCTTCAAAACAAGTGCTATACCAATAAATGTGAGATGTGAATTTTGGGTTCAAGTTTTGGTTACAGCTCGAACAATCTTTTATGTTTAAATACTTTAAAAACACTTTTTAATGTGTGCAGTCACATCTGTCCCTCTATGTCTGATTTCTCTTTCATTCCCTGAGGATTTACTGGAGTCACATTTGTTCATTTAATGGGGTGATTCCTCTGTTCTCCAGCATATGTTCAGGGTATTGAGAGTCAATTTATGACACTGACACGGACAGATTCCTCAATACTAAAGTCCAGAATTTACAGCTTGACAGAACTCATCTCTCCGCCCCATCGTTTGCTTGTCTGTACTGGACGTGTTTTCTGAGAGTCACTGTGTAGTGCTGACTGTGATCCTCAGAGTACAGCATTTATACCAGAGCTGTGCCCTAAAAATGAATGATTACATTTTGTTACTGTATAAAGTAAAGACTAAGCGTCATGTTATCCTCAAAAACACGAAAGGAAATTGTGCCATCTCTCAGTTTTACAGAATGACAATAAATTCTATACTGCAGATTCTTTAGAAAAAATGTGTGTGTGTGTGTGTGTGTGTGTGTATAGTTAAGGGTAGGTGTGTGTACAGGGTAGTTAAGTGTGTGTGTACACACACACACACACACATATATATATAGATACACCCATACATTGTTATTGTTGAATTCTTTCATTTATAAAATATGCATTTTGACAAAAGATTAGCCAGAGGCTTAACTAACAAAAACAACAACTACTATTTAAATAATTTTCAATATATTTCTGAATATTGTGATGTAGAAAAAGCACAAAGCATGAAGCTTTATCCCTAACAGCACTATACACACTATATACTGCACTATATCTTCCTTGACTTATTAACTAACACACCGCCACTTCTACTTCTTTAACTAATAAAAAAACACCTTCTTATACTGTGTTGAAATACCTGAGACCTGTCTATAGCACTTATTCACTGTTGCCTCTTATTGTAGTTGAAGTTGCTTCTTTGTCCTCATTTGTAAGTCGCTTTGGATAAAAGCGTCAGCTAAATGACTCAATGTAAATGTATATACACTATATGTCAAGCATATATTTCAGGTGTGTTTCTGTAAGAAACCTCTCTCTCATTTCTCTTTGACTGGAGGACAACAGAAGTGATAAACTTCACTCTCCTGCTTCACACGGTTATATTTAACTGACAGTTCAGACAACAGAGGCTTCCAGAAAACTTTTAACATGGTTTATTTCATGGCAAAAGCAAAAGGAATTATTCCAATGCCATCTGCTCTTGGGTTGAGAAATATCAGGGCTAAAGAAAAGTCATTCTGCCAAGAGTAAGACTGACTCACAGGAAGAACTCAAGCTGTTATGGACAAACAAAACTGTCTGGCTATTGCTGTGTGTTTGAGCTTTCCAAATCTGTCCACTGTACCTGCTATTAAAACAACATGTCTAATGATGACAAAATCTCACGTGAGTTTTCAAGAAAAATCTACATCCAGTTCTGTTCTGTTCCCTCTATTCCGTTCTGTTACATTTTTGTTCTATTGTGTTCTCTTCTGTTCCACGTCTGTTGTCTTCTATTGTGTTCTCTTCACTCAGATCAATACTTCACACCGGCCTCTAGTACACGTTGATAAGCTACACATAGAGTGTTGTGGGCTGTTAGTTTTCATTGCTCTGGGCTCCGCGAGTCCAAAACTCCATGCTGATAATCTCAGCATGTACAAACTCTACATCTCATATCTTACTACGGCAACATTTGGTCATCACACCAAATGAATCTGTGTGTGTGTTTTGTGTCTGACAGAACAAACTATAGTGACAGGAGCAAAAAGACTTCGATCCCCCATCCACATAAAATATTCAGGCTAACAAAAAAAGAGTCCCTTGTTTTTGATGGCTGGTTCAAAGCCCATTACAGCTCGTTTGAAATGTTAGCAGTGGGAGAAGTTCTTCAGAGAGTCGTGGTAATGATGTGGCAGCTCTCTTCTTCTCCCAGCATCACTGACAGAATACTCAATAAACAACATCAAACCAGAGTCCTGCTTCTCAGGGACTGAAGGAGACCCACAGACCAGTTTTCAGACCCTTTTCTCTCACACAGCTTCCTGTGTGAATGTCTTCAGTTATTTCAATGTCATTTTTATCACATACTGGATGTCAAATGTGCTGCAAGGTTATACAAATATGTTCTTTATTTGGAGCTAATATAGTACCAGACTTTTAATTAAACAATAAAATAATCTTTTCTAATTTTCTAATATAATACCCTTAAATCTCATAATGGTTTAGTTAACTCATTTTCAATCCCCTTTAATAACCCATTATGTGCTCAGAAGCATTAATCAATCACATAATCGCTAATTAGTTACCATCATTTCTCTTTAGCTGTTAAATTCTCTAGCCGGGGAAGAGACAAGCGCACCACCTGCCTTTCATCACTCTGTAAGACAATCAGAAGCCTGCAGCGCTCAATTCACTGACACAGCGCGCATAGACACGGCAAAAGAAATCCGCTCTATTGTTTTGTTTAGTGGTGGAAGCGTTTGGTGCTAGGAGGCTCATAGCTCAGACCGGATGCATTTGAGATTAAACCATTTGGTTTCAGTGGCAAACGTTGGCACAGTTCGGGTGCCGTGACTTCATGAGGGACACGCGGCTGCCAAGTGTGCAAAATCAGCGCTGAGAATCGGCCAGCGAGGTCATAGACGTGTATCTTCATGTGTCAGAACAGATGTGGATTAACAGACAGCCGTTTTCTGGATCCACACTGCCGTGACCTGGCAAGACCGAGGAAAGGAGGAGATACGAGTACAAAAAAAAATCACACCAATAAATAAAAGATCAAGGAGAGGCAGCATTTCTTATTTAGCAACCAACACGACGTCTGATTTCCTGAAGCAGTCAAAGCATTCCGATAAACCGGAACCTTAATTATATTAATATGAGTGTCTCCAAGTTCGTCTGCAGTACAAGGATATCCAGAGATAAAACTGTTCATAATGAGATATTATATGAGGTGTATCTTCATATAAGAATCTAAGTGTGTATCTAAGAATCGATCGTAAAGCACCTCTCAAACAGAACGCCCTTGAGAGAGAGCGAGCCAGGAGACATGCAGCAAAAACAGACTTTAACACTTTCCCTAGGTCTCTCTCCCGTTCTCTTTCTCGCTCTCTTTGCACACGCACACATTCATGAGCAAACATGAAATTAATCATGTCAAAACCTACAGGTCCTAGTACACATTCATGTGGATTTAGAGTTTATCTGTCGTTTAAATGTCACATTATTGATTATGAATGTGTGTTTTCTGCAGGGAATATCGGTTCCAATTAAACATGAAGATGACATCAGCGGCTGACATAAGCAGAGAGGCCATTATGACATCACCAGGTACCCAAAGATGCGTTTTGATCACATCCTTTAAATCATTGTAGCGTTACACACAGAACTCAGCTCTATGTTCATGCTAAAGGGAAAATAAAATTATATTTTTAATAACGGTCTGTGTAGAATATTACTAAATGGGCAAGTTTTTTTCCTTTCACCAACACGGCATTAAAGCAAAAAAAACCTGAAGACTTGACACTGTTAACAAATGCTATCCTCACCAACTCTGCTGACTGCTGCTTAATTTAACCTCAGTAAAACATGCAAAAACAAAACATGTAGCATTAGCAAAACATGTTTTGAAAGTTGATGACTGATCAGTGTAATGAACAATGTACACAGTAAAACTGAAATTAATCTAAAGGCCCAAGACGTCCTAGCGCCAGGAACATGAGTTTCATCGAATCTCTTGTACAGCCTAAAAAAAGCTGTGTATTCACAATGTCCTGGCAACCATTTGGTTGTAGTCAACACCTCCAGCAGTCTGTATTTATTATCTGACACGAATCCAGCCTGACTTCAAACAAATCTCTCTCATCAGCATGTTAGGGTGACGATGGCTCTGCTTATAATAATTCATTCCTGGCTAAACAGCAGAACTTATATTGTCACTGCAGCCATATAAACCATCTGTTTGAATCCAGTGGCACTCAAAGTCAGTCTGCATAATGAAAAATCATGTTGATGATTATCGTACAACCTAACTGACCCTTGACACACCACAAGACCACACACAGAAACTGAAAGTGTCTGAAGCCCGATTTCATGACATCATCCACAATGCCTTATGGGATTGGACAGTTATTGCAGATCTCTGCTGCCTTATCCAAGGACATATTTAATATAATTAAAACAGATATTTGTTATCATAACTTGACTTTTGCCCATATAATGGTGTTGTTGATGAGATTAAAAAAGGAGATTTTGAATCATGTAATTCTGTTGTTACAAGCGATCATTTCCTCAGATGTCAGCTCAGTGTCTTGTTAAAGGCAGGACAAACTTTGCTCTGGCACTTTTTGACTGTAACGAAGACACTTGAGCAGCTTGGACAGCAGTGGGAAGACCGTATCCGCCTCTCGCCATCCACAGGCATGCTGGGAAAAACATGTCCGCCTGCCACTCATTTCTGTTGTGCTGTTGTAATACAAGCAAACAGAATCACAGCATCAGGACCACCAAAGCAGATGAGTCACAGCAGATCAGCGCTAATAGGGAAGATGGCGAGAGTCTAATAAGTCTTAAAAGTGTCTCGGGGTACAGAGTGTTCTATATAAATATAACAGGATAAAAACAAGCTGAAGGCCACTAGTTGCCCATGTGTATTAGTCGATTATACAAACATGAATGGAAGTACGTAAGGCCAGTTTTGTGCCAGCTCCATGGGCTTATCCTCTGCATGATCTTCCAGCCATCTGTGGACATGCTGAGTGCCCAACTCATGGCTGTGTTTGCCAGACCTGTTTGCACAGAGACATGTTGTGTTCTCTATGAGAACATGGCAATGAAGTCACCCCTGTTTATATCACTGGAACCTTATAAACTAAACCTGAGAACCCGTGTTTGTCTGCTAAACAAATTGATTCAATGATTATAAAATATACCTGGGACTGTCAATTAAAAACAGCATGAAAAACGCAATATGAATAATGACATTTCTGCACTATTATAAAACACTATTTCCTATATTTTTATTGTTATTTACAAATGAAGACATTCCCATTTGTTAGGTTTTGCTGATTTTTGCATACAAATTTCTCCCCAATACATGGTTACATAACACAGATTCTCCCCCCAAAACACACACTTTAACAGTGAAGGACCCCAAAAAAATGTCATGTTCTGTTCAAATTAGCACCTTCAAATTATTCTGTTTTTTCAAAGCGTTTATGAAAAAAGATTCAGGAGGGTCTTGTGAGGTTTCTTGAGCTGAGCAGAGCTGGTTGTCATTCAGTGATAGACCTAGACTAATTAATGAGGGCTTGTGTGTGTGTGTGTGTGTGTGTGTGTGTGTGTGTGTGTGTGTTTCTCTCACAGGAGTCAGCTAATAAAAGAGATTCCTGCTGTACTGCCCATTTACTCAAGAACAAGCACAGCAGTGTGGAGATGCAGCAGCTGTCAGTCAAACTAAAGCCTCTGGCTGCAGGGGAGGAGTTCATTCAAAGCTGAAGAGACACACACACACATGTGCTCGTGTGTCTGTGTTTCCTGAGTTTCCTGTGTTACACCGAATGTGAAACGCTTACACTAGCTAGCTGAAATCTGGATGTGAATTATATTTACATATGCCTGTGTGTGAAAATACAAAATGTGCTTCATCTAATAGCCTGTAAATTAACTGGTTTTAAGTTAGAAATATTATTTAATCGGACTGAATTAACCTGTTTACAGTGTGTTAAAATACACACTATAGCTAAAAATACACTTTAAGCCAATGTAATGCTTCATAACTGCAAAATTATTTCGTTTCAACGAATACTCATTGAAATTAACGAGTGCTGTTATTTCCTGTTTTGATGTCTTTCCTGTTAAAACAGGAAGTTTGGGGAGTGCATTTGTGTAACACATCAGTTTTTTATTTCTGTTAGTTTATTATGTTAACTTTAGCATTCGGCAAAAAGTCTGGACTCTGTACTGGTTTTAAATAGCCAAACTTTTCACCATCATACACATAAAGATTATCATAAAGGTGGCTGTTTAAAACATCTTTCCACTATGCAACACAAGCTATAGATCATGTAATGTCACCATAAATATGCAGGAGTGATATAACTGTGCTTTGTAAATGTCTAGTCCACACATAAATAGATTCACTTCAGAAGTGAGTTCAGTTCAACAGAGCTTGTGATTGTAAACGCTAAATGAAGCAGCAGTAAACCTGTCACAGACTGACTTTAAACACAGGAAGAGAAGGAGTCCGGGGGAAAGAACAGAGAGAATACACAGCTGAGAAGAAAGGCAGGTGAGGGACCGTGCTCCCTAAGCGCTCTCGTCCTCTCTGAATCCTCAGTTCCACATCCAGTACAAACCCAATCTGTCTTTCACTGATTGAACATGTTTCTGTTGTGTTAAGCAAATTGATTGGCCATTGATCAGTGTAGCCATGGTAATAAAACAACAGGGACTTGTCTTGACTTTCAATCAGATGCGCTCCTGAAAAATTGTGCTTCCAACCCGGGATCACTGTTGAAATATTCCTCAGATTTTGTTTGTGTCTTAAATTAAATCTGCACCAAGCGTATCCAACTACCCCTCCATTAAAAAGATAACTGGAGTGTTGGAAACGTTAGGGAAACGTTTCTCACAACCCAAAACTGTTAGCTGGGATCAGGCTACACCTGGGAGAGTTCTGGCCTCTGGCATCTGTCTCATAGATGTACACTGATGTTCTAACCTCACTCTCAGTTGTGGAATATCTGACTGTGTAGTGGAGAGCTAATCAAGGTCATGTCCACTCCAATCATATGCTTGACATTTAAGTGTGAGGTCTGAGGAGTGAAGCTGTTTCATGTACGTCCATTTAACATCTCTATCTGTCAGCAACATGAGTGGAGCAGAGCCATCCATTACTGTACAGCTTACTGTACATCTCTTATTCCAACATACAGCCAGTGGAGGAGGAGAACAGCACCCATTAACACTGCTGTTTATTCTTGAAGCTCGTTCTATTTTGCGCTATTCTTGGGAATGTGGAAGGACTTTCATTTAAACTAAGGCTAGAGCCAGTAAGCAATCGCCACCACTCTTTAAAAAGGTTCTAAGCTATGGTTTTATGAAGAACCTTTAATCCGTAGAAGATATGTCTGTTTCATAAAAGGTTCTTTGTAGTGGAAAAAGGTTATTTAGACTGTATAAAGGTAAGAAATAGTTTATGTAAGTTGACTGAAAGCTTCTTCGGGGAACCAAAAATGGTTCTTCTGTGGCGTCACGGGGATGAACCTTGAAAAAAAAAACTTTTATTTTTAGGAGTGTAGCATCCTTATTGAACACCCTAGCAACTGTATACTGTAGCAACACATTAAAAACCTTTTACCATCTTAGCAACATGTGAACAAACGCTGCCAAACACCCACAAAGCTCAGCCTTGTGACAGCACAACAATAGAGCATTTCATGAGGTAAAAGTCAACAGTCCTGTATATAATAATATAATAATTCAAATATGATCGTAGGAACTACAGTGGTCATTCTGAAGTTCCTCTCTTGTGGAGAAGCCAGACGGACCTCCAGCGTCAGCTTGTGATCCAATCGTTGCTGTTTAACTGTGAGCCAATGAGCTTACACTTACAGACCTTAGCAATTAGCCAATGGGGACATTAAAAGGCCCTGAATAATTAACAGAATCATTTACAGTTGCTGTTTTTTCAACAAGGGGTTTTAAACGTAATGTGACTAAACATTGGAGATTTTGTTAAAATCAGCATAACAGCAGTCGAGGGACTTTAATAAGAGATGTTAATTCGTTTAACAGATTAGAGGTAATAAACGGACTGTGCTGATGAAAAGTGATTTTCTTGCTGTTCCAGGTCAAGCAGCGAGGATCTGCTGTCTGTAAATAGCTGGTCATGAAGTTTCCTGCTGTGATAACAAATCAACTCTATGATAGCATTTAGTGCTGTCAGTGGGACAATGTGAACTTTTACTGACCGCATCTGATCTGAGTACTCCGCATGTATCATTATTATAATCATCATCACCACAATAGCCGAGCTATTCCTGTCACGCTTGAATCAGAAGAAACCGATAAAACAAACAGTACAACCCTTCACAAATACATTAAACATTGATTGCTGATACATTGATTGCTTTATGTTCTCCAAACACACGTTGGAAATCCCAAAGGTAAGATTTCCATTCTTTTCTCATTCCAGAAGCTTTTAATCGAATATGCATCACAAAAGAGAATAAAAGACAGTTGCAAATATTCACAGTGGCTTTAAACATGGATAAAAATGTTCCCTGTGCATGAGAGTGGAATTCTAATGGAATACTGTATGAAGGAAAGCCAGGTCTGGTCCAGTGCTCTGGGATTCAGCGCACACACTTCAGCTTAACGAGGCTTTGAAACCGGTTGGGTTCAATGTGACCCTCATTTGTCCCTCTCAGATCACTAGAGCATGAAATGTCCATCACTTCACCATGATTGCTACCGGCCGTTTCCCGCCATAAAGATTCTGCAAAACAACAGCAACCTGCGCAAATAAACTCGCATTACTTTCATATTCCTTAAAGCTGAAATCTGTAACTGGTTAAAAATGATCAAAAATCAGTAATTAATCAAATACATAACAGATCTTACCCACACAACGGTAAGTTTATAACAATGATTTATAATTTGAGCTGTTGGGTCTGATTTAGCAGGAATTGTCCTGCAAATCTCATGTCCGGTACTGTAGATACTGCACCGTTAGTTCTTACAGCAGTTGTGTGGAATTTAAACTCGTCATTCACATTAAGAAAATAACTCTGCAAGTAGCTGCAGTTTCATGTTTCAAACAGAGATGGTGATGGAGAGGAAAAGTTACAGATCGCAGCTTTTAACAGATCTGCAACAGGAACAGGATCAGCTTTAGTCTGCCAGTGTTTAGTCAGAATTTTATCGGGGAAAAAAGCCTAAAATCAAGGACATGTAACGTTCTCGTTGCTCTCCTGAGCACTAAACACAAATCTCTCCAGTCCACTGGCCAACAAGTCAGTCCACATCACTTAGAAGCTAATATACACCAAAGAATCTTCAGAAAAAGTGACTCAGAGGTCATAATCGTTCTCAACCATTGGAAAATCCAAACAGTCACAAAGCGACCAGAATGCTATGGATGACTGTACGTAAACACTGAGTAAAGCTAAAGGATGAACATCAATAATCAGTTCTGTAAATCTCGACACAGTAAGAGTCTCATTGATGCATCAGTCTGAGCAGCTGTTGCATAACCACCCATAAAACAGGTTACAGCAGAGACCACAGTAGCCCGCCAGCTACACAGTGTATAAATAAATCTCCAGAATATGTGGACCACAGCCATATTTTGTCTCCATGCACGATACATCAATGCTCCTCGATATTATTTTATATCACAGTCTGATCTGTTAATAGCATCAATGAAGGCTCAACTCACAGATGAAGGCAATAAAATATGAGGGAATTGTTCAAATCAATCAGCGGTCTGCTACACGCAGCTTAATATTACTAGAAATCTGGAGTTGTAGGTTTGACAGAAAGCTTCTCTGACAGAAACTGAGAATGTAATGCGAGTATGGGAGAGTATGTGAAAATGTTTAATATCTGTCCAGTTGTCTTAAGGGGACTCTTTAGGTGGGACTACATCTACCTGTGTAATCTACATAAGTCTGGAGCATCAGGCAGAGAACAGAGGAGCGTAACTGAGCAGAGCAGTCTGATTACACACAGACCTGCAGGAATCTCCACAGGGTCTCTGAGGAGGTCTGAGAGGACGGAATTAAAAGAACCAGGAGGAGGAAAATCAAACACACTTCTTACAGAAATGGAGGAACCTGCTGCTGTTTGACCAGCCCGGAGAGCTCAACTCACGCACACGTTCTCACACAAACACAGTGACACGTTCCCACCCAACCGTTTGAACTGTCAGTTAAAAGCCTGTGAGCTCATCGAGGGAATTACTGACTGAGAAGAGTCGTTTTTCAACCTTCTCCTTTTTCCCTCATCCTGCTTCTCAAGGATTTTGTGGATATTCCATCAACAGAAACATGGCCAGCAGTAAAGTTTTGCTCTTGAGGTTTAAGCTCAGTTTGTTTTGTCCTAAAGACTACTGTAAGTTTCATGCTCATGTCTGTCACTAATGACAACTTTAAACATTTAAACATGTCATCTAAACATTAAACTTGTCATGGTAATGTAAATGTAATTTTTGTCATATTTTACCTTATGTTACCAGCATAAGTCACATCAGCGAGAAACAGCTTTTAGTAACAGCTGCAGAGAGGAGGAGAGAAAGAGAGAGAGCGAGAGAGAGACGGGGCTCTTCATCATTATTCCATTATCTCTCTAGTCCACTATAGCAGAGTCAGCATACACTGTGATACACCATTGGTCCCCATGCTCCTGTTGCCATGGCAACGGATGGGGACACCCAAGCCCTGGCACTGCTGAGTGCTGGGTACCAAAACCAGACACTGTACCTTCCCTCCAGCACCACTCACACACCCTGAACTGAAACCCACAAATGTTTAGTGTATAAACTCTATATCAAATATATCGCTGTTTTTATACATGATATTATTACACTATACTGAATGTTTACATGTTTACACTACACTGAATGTTTACACGACACTAAATGTTTACATTAATACTGTAACCAATTCATATATTATTGATACTTCATCAAATTATTCAAAGTTTAGTTTTCAAGAAGAGAGTCAGTACAAGTGGGTGTACGGGCGGGTGACGGGTGTACGGGCGGGTGACGGGTGTACGGGCGGGTGACGGGTGTACGGGCGGGTGACGGGTGTACGGGTGTACGGGCGGGTGACGGGTGTACGGGTGGGTGACGGGTGTACGGGTGTACGGGCGGGTGACGGGTGTACGGGTGTACGGGCGGGTGACGGGTGTACGGGCGGGTGAATGAGAAGCAGTGCCGTGCAGACATCACACCGCTTTTTGTCTGTATAACACAATACATGTGTTTCTTATAATAAACGGGTATACAACCAGTTCATGGTAACGTTTAAATTAAGCTCCCCATACAAAGTTAATGGATTAATCGCCTTACCTTCTTAAACGTCTCATTTTACTCATCTTTTTCTTCAGAAAGTTCTTATAATGTCTGTTATGTCCATCTAACCCTGCGTTCAGTGTTGAGAACTGCGAGTTTTCAAAGCGCGTCTTCATTTATTGTGTTTCTCACGCGCGTTTATCGAAAACACGCGCCGGCGATAGTACCAAAATAAAAGTCCCTTTGTTCACGCAGCCATAATAAACTTTGTTTTTTATTTAAAACATGTTTGAGTAAATGCTTCTGTGACAATATATCTCTATATACAGCTGAACCTCTGGTACTTCTGGTTTAATAATAACATATCCATGAACAGGCGTTCAGTAAACAGTAAAAGGGAAAAACAGTGCTGCGGTACAAGTTCTCAAAAAACACAGGATGTTACTTTGGAAATGCACCGTTGACTGCAGCAAACAAACATTTCCCATCATTTCATCAGCTGCTTTCCAGTGCAGAGTCTACAGACAGATTACTGACCTGTTCACAAGCTCCTCAAACACACAAACCCACACACAACGAGTATACAGAGACACACACAGTTGTCTGAAGTGTAAACCACCTGTCAAAACCATAATGATAATGTAACACGCTGTGTAATCATCCATGCTCAACAAACCCACCTACAAATATTAGAAATCTTTTAAAGCTTTACAGTTTTGCAACACTGCATATTTCTCCTAAAGTATAATTATAATGTTTCTGGCCCTAAAAATATGTATTTTATTTTCTACATTTTCTGTGATCCTTAGATTTGAATTTCTCTTTTTGCAGCTTAGTTTCAATAAATGGTCTGGAAAGTTTTGTTTTTGCCAACATGTCCATATGTCTATATCCATGAGGACAAGATGTCCATACAGTAGCTAGAGACTGTTTATGACCGTGACTTCAGCAGCACAGCAGTAAGATTCAGACTGTTGTTACTGATATCTGAGCTTGATGAAGACACAACAGAACAAGTCACCTCTCATAATGAGGTTTAGTTTCTCTGTGCACAGCGCTCACGTTTCACAATGTGGCAGAACACAACTAATCTAAGAGGTTTGACCACTGCGTTTGTTTTTATTTGATTGTTCATGTCAGATGTACTGCAATTTATGTTAAAATTGTATTTAACATGTATTATATGTTAAAAACAAAATTTAGTTAAAAAGAAATCTGTTTAAGATTTTTTCTTCTAAATAAAAGTTTTTTTCACAGTTGTGCCTAAAGTCAATGAGAACAAACACTGAAAATCAGAGAACATTACAGAATAAATAACCCCAAAATAAAAAAATCTATAACGATTTACTCCCATAATGTCGGTTTAAACAGCATAAGACTTTATTTTGAACACAAAAACATCAATAGCAGATTGCTCATGTCTCAGTCCATTGAAAACAATTATAAGACCATTAAATCCAGACACTGAGACTGACACTCTATAGTCACACGTAAGAACTCAAAACCAAACTTCTAGCTATGACTGTCTCTGTGCTGTTTGTTCCAGCTGGCAGCCGTAAATAACCTCAGGCAGGTTTTCATCTTCTCATCCACTGTCAGAGCATGTGCTGGATTTGCCTCTGATTAAAACATGGTCAGAAGAGGTGCTATTGTTTTTATTGTGTTTATTGTGTACCCTTATTAAAATCAGCTGCTCTCAGCCTCTGTGGGACTTCCTGTCACGAGCATAAATTATACACCACAGATCCATTTAGGAAGGAAGAATCAAGTTACGCTGCCACAATGAGCGAGCCTTTGCATTCCGATCCAACCATTCCATCCCAGGTTTTATGGCCCTTAGAAGTCCTGTCAAAGTGAAAACCCTTGAGCCCCAGTGTTTGGAAGTTAAACAGAGAATTTAAAGAAATGATACACTTTCCTTTTTTAATCTGTTCTCATGACCTTACAGAAAAGAGGAATACAGAAGTAAAGGACAGCTGTACATACACACCCCTGCATGACGATTGGTTCAATTACATGATGTTCTCCTCCCGAACTTTGTTAAATAAATGCTATTTGATTCCTTATCATATCTACGCATGATGTTAGTGTTAATTACATTTTATCACTTGCTTTGAATGCAATTTAAGTATAAGAATAAACCTTCATCCTATAGAAATGTGGTTAACTTTGTGCATTAATATAAAATTATAATATATATTGGCTGTTACAATGACTTTGAATGTGACTCGTCCAATCAGATTTCAGAGTGAGAAATATCCGTTTTGTAATCTCCTGTCTCTGTAGACTCTGTAGATCTATTTCATTCCCCGGACCTGGTTACTGTGTAGTGCTTGAACTCGTAACTTTCCATCTAGGAACCAATAATCATCAGGGTTTTAATTTCCATTTTGAGTTGGAGAAGCATTAACTCTTAATAAAATCACTTTGTCTCTGAGGCTGCAGGTTTCTCTGTTGTTCCTGAGAGAACACACCTGATAGTGTATATTCATGACAGATTCATCTCCCTGCCAAACTTCATTAGTGAGGAGAGCTCTCAAAATACAATGTATTCACATATAGACTCTGTGTTGCTTATGACTGGTCAAGGTTAGATAACAGAGCAACATTTATCACTGTTGTGACATCCATAAACATTTCGTTTGCTGTTTTGAATGTTCTGAAACCTGTGTTTACTGTGAAGTATTTGTATTTACTCTAAAATGTGCTCAAACATCTGTTTTCAACATGACGTGCTGTGTTTGTGAGGGGGATTGGCCATCCTGGACCATCCTTGTGGGAACCTTTAGCACCCCATTGGTGGAAAATAACAACACACAGAGAGAGAGAGATAGAGAGAGAGAGAGAGAGAGAGAGAGAGAGATCCACTGAGAGTGAATCTGATTAATTGTTCTGACTGGGTTGGAAAATGTAGTTGTGGCTGTGGTGTTTCACACCAGTGAAAAACACCATTGAGCAGTCAAATGATCCACACACACATCCACATGAGAAAATAGCTCCTGGACTTGTGCTGAAATCTCTCTCTCACTCACTGACTCTCATTAATAATACACATTTCAACAGAGTTTCACCTTGCCAAAGGGAAAGTGCTTCATCACAATGGGTGGTGCTAAAGGAAAGCATACAGGAGTGAAACTGTGTTTGCATCTGTGTGTGTGTGTGTGAGGACATGTAGTTCTCCAGAGTGTTGGCCAATAGCTTCAATGTCACTTACAATGTTACACAGTACAAGTTTTGTTCTCTTTAAAGTATTTTTGTAGTCATTTGGTAACTTCCTGTGGTTTTGTTTTATATTACGTGTAGGTACACCCCAAACACATTCCTCAATGTGACATTTCTAAATGAACTAGGACTCAAACAGAAAAAGTGAAGCTTCAACCCAGGTAACAATTTTAGGTTGTAAGAACGTTTCCCTAACATTTCCATTAAGAATAAAAACTGTGAAATGTTAATTTGAATGTTGTGGGAATGTTCAAAACGTCAAGATGCTTTATTAACATTTTTGCTTGTTTATAAGAACTTTTTTAAATTCTGTAACTTTTTAAAACGTTTTGCTCACAATTTCAGAATAACATTTTTAAAGTATGATTTATAATGTTTTTAAAAGCTTACTAACATTACTGCATTACTGCACATTACTGTTTACTAGGTAAACGCTGCTCTGAACTGAATCTGGATTAAAACAGCTCTTCAGTGTGAATGGATTCTGAAACGAGCATAAAATAATATTTTTCCTGCTTTTGTGCGCCTTCTGCTTAGACATTGTTACTCTGAAGGACACGCTTGTCTAACCCTGTAGAGTATCTTCAGCTGTGGAAAACACATTCCAGCCGACTTTCCTCTCTAATCCAATTTCTCCCTATTACGAGGAAATGCAACATTAAGTTTCTTACTGGGGGCACAAGCGCACACATGATGGTTTCTCAGAGGCAACTTCTGAAGAGCCAGTAATCCAAGGTCACACATCATCACCCTCCATCTCCTCACACAGTTTGATGTGCCTTTATACTCAGAGAAATGGCTGTGATATTTCTGCTGCAAAGTGACGGCTGTGCTTTCTCATGCCTGCATTGTACACACATACAAACACTGAGGCTCAGCTTCAGATCTCTGTTAGCTTACAAAGAATCACAAGTCCACCACAGTTTTCACATTTGCCTCCTAAACTCCAGAATAATCTTTCTGACACTGTTCAAGGTTTAGACCCTCTCTCCCAGTTCTAATCTAGAATAAAGACACATCCCTTTAGCCATATATCCACATAATGCATCTCATAACCTTGTATTCCAGTTACATCAGATAAAACACAAATGATTATCTTTGCTTTCTGTTTCTGTCTCGTAATAAAAAACTAAAAGCAAAACTATGATAGCTTTCTCTTAGACCTGCACATTTCAGATATCATTGGTAATAACACACTGACCTGGCAATGTACAACGAGCATTTTCTGTAAAGCAGCGTTGAAATAATATGTATTGTGAAAATTTCTGTATAAATACATTGCCCAAAACTGACACTTCCTTTTACTCCATTTACTGTTTTGATGCTTATTTTGTTTGGAATAGCCTTTAGATGCATAACCATGCAGCCTATGTAGTCAGCTTGACAGAACTTTTAAGGGAGCTGTGGTGAGGTTATAATGATACAGTGTGGAAAAACGGTCGTTGTGTTTCATATCTGTCCCCCAGCGCTCTGCTGTAGAATTCCCTCTCGGCCGACTCACCTTTAACACACACTCATTCACCACAGGTCACAAACACAAAAGAGACATTTAACGAGACAAAGCAACTCAGTCACAGAGTGTGTGGAGATCATCGCACACAATAAACCCACTGACACTGTCTCCATGGGTGATACAGTCATATAAGCACTGTTGTTTCGACTGTAAGTTACTGTATAGGTGGTTTAATTGTGGAGGGGGGTGGAGTGAGTTTGGGTTGACTCCAGGGGTTTAGATTGGCTGCTAATATTAATTTATCACCCTTTTCTCATGGTGAGCCAGAACATTTTTTGAGAAAAACTGAATGCTCACTGAATTCACTCTCCATCAGATACCGTCTCTATCAGTTGCTGAAACTCTGAATAGTACATATCATTCCCTCTTTAGGATAAATCGCTTCATTGTTTTCCACGCTTTGGATAAATGCTCAAAGCTTGCATGTATATAATGCTATATAAAGCTTATATGTATAAAATATGAGTTGTTTACCCTCACAAAAAATTCGTGCCAGAATGCTGCTGCATACCCCCACATTTCTGTAATGCTTTCCTGGCTAACAATTTTAGATTGGAGGGACATTTTCCTAGCAGGGCTGGTCCCTGTTCTAATATAAGTACCAAATTGATTTTTTGGCTCATTTTATCGTCTGTCAGGTGAAAATCACACATCTGATCACTTAGAAAAGAGCTCACCTCAGGAAGAGTATAGCTCACCACATTACATGAGCTATCGTTCATATCCACAGCAGGAAGAGTGCAGAATGAGTTATATGCCAGAGTTGAATACTCTGGTTAGAGTTCGGTTATTTATACTCTTGTGAGGATGACATCAGGTGAAGTAAAGCAACTTGTTTATTGTCTGCTGTACTGCAGTGAAGTGTCCATACCTCAGATTCAGTGAGCTGCAGATACTGTAGCTCATCCACAATGACCGTTTCTCTAGTACACCCAAACAGGGCAGAAATGAAAGTTTGCAGCCAGAGAGACGGAATAAAATGGGAGAAAGATACAGCAGGCAAGACTGAGGAAAACTGCAACTTTCCTGTTTCTACAATAGAGGCTGTACACTTAACAGACTCTGTTCTGCTATTTCTCTGTTTTGTGAAACAAATATTTTATTTCCATTGTTATGTTTGACATTTGGTGTATAAATCCTGTAAACGCTGCACTGTTTGTTTTGAGTGCATACATAACAGCCTGTTTTGGGAATATGTGGAGGGAGATATAAGCTGGGGATTCTGATGTTTGGTTCTAACCCCACACATGATGATGTGATCTGTGAACTATGATCACTGTGTTGCTGAACAAGATTGGTCCAAAGATACTGTCACAGTAGCTCATCATATTAACAGCATGATACACCAGTCATGGGGATTAACATTAATTCTGGAAAGAGACAAAAAAGTAAAATGTGTTTATGCAAGTCACTTTTGAAAACATGTAACTGCTCCAGACAATTCATATGATCAGTTCATCTGAAATTAAAAGATTGTGGACAAATATAATTTAAATGAACATTTGTCCTAAACAAATGTCTTAATGTTACATCAAAGCTATTGTGAACAAGAACAAGAGTGTGCTGAGTGTCTTAACACTGTACTCATTATCTCACTGAAATCTTATTGGATGGCTGAGATTTAAAGAGACAGTGCACATGAAACAATTGACCAGTTGGAGAAATTTCAAACAAGACGTTTATTGTGACATTCCATGAATTAGAAATACAACAGGGATGGAATATGCATATTTTATAATAGCCTCAAAACAACATTCAAGGAAACAATATTAAACAAAATTCAAAGAAATCTAGCTTCGTCTTCCATGACCATTTAAGTCAAAAGCAAATGTTATTTTTATAATATTAGCGTGGTGCAGTAAGGTCAAAATCTGCACAGTCACAATTTCTTATTTGCTCCGACACGCTGAGATAAGCGTGTATACAAAAACATGAACAATGTTTCTCTGGCCACAATACAGTCACACTCTCACTGAGAGCAGATACTTTATAAACAACAGTATTTTCTGTCACAGTACATTGTAAAACTCTCCATCGGAGATCAGTAGTTTCTGTTGTGCCCTCTTGACATATATATCGTCTGTAATATTGCCTTCCATAATATATTAGACTTGCCATTGAGACTCATTATCAAACTTTTTACTTTTAAATACAACATTTGTTCAGTACATGGTTCCTAGTTCCATGTTACCTGGTTCCATGGTTCCATTCACACATAACTGCCTCAGTAGTAAATATTCATATATATTTCACATATATACACAGCAGTTGAAGATCCAGTGTGACTCTGGACCACAAATGCTTTTGTGCCAATGTGGAAGGCACTTATTTCCTGTTTGCCCTATAAACACTGTGGTACGACTGGCCCATGTGCTCTTTGTCTATCTGTACATCAGATTTCATGAATTTCAATAATATTGTTAAATACGAGTACAAAACGTGAAAATCTGAGAGATCTGTAAAAAACCATAAATAACAACAAGAATAAAACAAATACAGTCTAACCTTTTGCTAGTCCATGAATAGTGTTCGTAGTAATAAAACCAAATGCACCATTTTGTAAGTCAATGTATTTTCCCGCCCAAATCCAACAGGAAGTTCCGTGTGGCTGCTGTCTGTGTAAAGCAGCCCGGCCTTCAGAAACGATGACAAAATAAAGAAAGAGAAATCAGCAGGTCCTCAGGTAACATAATGTACAATATCAACACACAAGATAAACAAAACATGGTCATAATGACATCATTTACTGAGAAGTAGTCACTCTGTCAGCAGATGTATGTGGCGTAGCATGATGTGTCTGGGAAGAGCATCTATGAGATCATCTCCTTAAACCACGAAGTGATTTTTCCATCGTAGAGATCTCTGGATGTTCATCAGTGTCCATGATGTCACACGTTAAGGTCTGTTCACACCATCGGCGATAACTATACATGTAAAAAAACGTTCTAAATGTAAGAGAATAGCAGAGTAAACACAAACAATATCGTCAGTATCTCTTTCAGAGTGATTTCTTCTAGATGGAGTAAATTGAGCCGTTACATTCAGATTAGAATAGAAACTGTGGAATTGTTTCTGGAATAGTTTCAAGGCACTTTGGTAGATCAATTGTCCCTTTATATCCGATTTCCCTTTCATAACTCCTCTGGAAATAAATGCAGAATTTGGGAGTTTTCTTGTTCTTTTGTAAATCCATTGAATGTAAGCTAGATGAAGGATAATATGTTGGTATAGGTGCTGGTAAAAGAATCCGTCTCTCTCTAGAGAGTGAACTCCTGTGTTACACTACAGCGTTAGAAATACAGTGTTACACTACTGTATTTCTGTGCCTGTAAGGTGGAGGAGGCAGAACCGGTCCTGGTCGCTTGTTGAACTCAGAAAGACACTCTGGGTTTTCAGCTACAGCAGTGTGATTTCTGATACTGTGCCTGTAGAGATGTTTGCTTTTGGAACCTTCTGAAAGGTCTTGAAGGTTTGGTTGGGTCACCTTTGGAGGTAAACTGTGTTGCCAGTAGTCAGGATTATCCCAATTCTTCAACTTCCTGTCAACCATTACGATGCCAGTATGGCCCGTCTGAAACATGTTACCGGGATAAATAAGGTGTCCGGGAGGACCAGAGACACTTGTAACTGTAGACTTTGGTTCCTGGTTGGAGTTGGGTTGAGTTGAACAACCAGATGGATTCACCAGACAGGGTTGGATTGGTTGGCTGACAACTGAGATTTGTGTTAACAGGGAAGGACTTCCAGACTTGCTGGAGGAAAGGAACTCAGGTGTCTGGGAATGCTGTCCGTTTTGGCTCATGAATCTCATTTGGGAAGGTTGAACAGGTGGGACGGCAAAACGAACATGTGTTCCCTGACTGTGGTGATGGGTTTTCCCGGTTTGTGTGGTGAGGATGACATGACCGCCTGGTGTGTTGACTGCTGTTGTCATCTGTTGTGGGATGGAAGCTCCATTTTTCCTCAGGATCTCCTGGGTTATCCCAGCGGTGGTGCTGTTGTATGTGCTGAGGTACAGAGGATCGTTGAGGTACTCGTCCTCACAGTTGGGCAGCCTGTCGGGGGTGCTGTGGTAACCCGGGTTGTCCAGGGGATTGATGTTCCCATTTTTCCGTTGGGATACGAAAGGATTTTCCTCTATAGGACTGAGATGATCTACAGAAACAGACAAAAGTGAAAATGTCATAAAAATAAGTACATATACATAATCATGCCAGTTCCTCACAAGTGCTTACTGAAGCAGTATACACTAGACTGGTGCTGGTACTACAATTATAATTTTTGTAAAAGATAAAATGATGTAGCTTTAGAAGCTGTTTGTTTTGTTTGCATGTAGTGTAAATGTATGCATCCAAAATGGAATGCTGTCCCTTTAATTGGTATCCTTTTAAATTTTGTGACAGATAAATACGGCTTCTGATGTATTATATAAATCTATTTATAATTTAAGGCACATCATTGTAAAAAGTCTCTCGGGTAGCTTCAGTGAAGGACATTTTTCAAGTGCTGCGATTCTAGAACATAAAAACATCAAAAGAACAGTGAGTACTTTCAGCTCATCGCCCACCATTCATTGGCTCGGTTCTTTGGGGTCTGTGATCTCTGAGGTGAAGGACGAGACCCATAACTGCTGTCAAGATTTATAATGGAGGATCTCAGAGTCTATTGATTCATCTTTCTGCTCAACACATCGCACTGGATTCAAGCTGTACTCCAGACTCAAAGGTTACAAAGAAATTACTACAGCTTCACCAAAAAAGCTACATATATTTTTATATAACATATATTATTAATATAAAAATGATTGTCTTAAGTAGCATAATAATATTGATCAATCACTAAAATCAATCACTAAAATAAATCTAGCGTTTATTGCAAACGTCAACCAGAAGGGAAGTTGTCACAATCATATATGTTCATAAACAGAAACAATAATTGTTCATCTACCTGAGGCGGATTTGTTTGTAGGATGTAGGCACTCATCTTCCTGACGGGTGGTCTTCAGTTCTCTCTCTCCCAGAATGACGATGTGCTGCCCGTCACATCGCTCTCCTGAGCCAGACACGGGCGGTTTCTTCACACTTCCATTACAATGCTGCTCTTCCACAGAGTCTGGTCGCGCTCTCTGTGTGCTTCCCGGGACAAAGATGCCACCGGCTGAACTGCTGTTGTCTCGGGAACAAGCTCCTACATGATCTTCTGGACAAAATCCTCTGTCATGACACCTCACTTGAGTCTGTGTGGGGGCAGAAAAGGTTTAGATAAATGTATTCCTCAATGCTTGTCCCAGCTAACAATTTTACGCTGGATGAACGTTTTTGCAACATTTCCATTATTTACATTTTACATTTATGCATTTGGCAGACGCTTTTATCCAAAGCGACTTACATTGCATTATACTACACATTGTTTCCAAGTACGTGCAATCCCTGGGATTGAACCCATGACCATTGTTAACGCCGTGCCCTAACCACTGAGCTACAGGAAAGCTATGTATTATGTAACAAAAATGAAAAAATGGTATTTTGTACGTTCTAAAAAAAATTCTACATTTAGATGTTTTATTAACACTACTGCGTCATTATAAGACTGTTATTTAATGTTACTTATAATGTATTAATTAGGACTCTGGGCAAAATATACCCCCGATGAGTGATATGTAAGATTCAGTTAACCATGTGATGTCTGTACAGTTTGAAAAAGGTGTTTTGACACTTTCATGTTGTCCACTGGTAAGTGACTCTGATCCAGGGCAGAAAGAAATCAATGAAATGTAAAAATATTTCAAGGTGAAATGTGTAATTTCTGCACCTCAAAAGACAAACCGAACTGCAAAAAACCTCCAAAAGCATCTTTCTTCATTTAACAGTACAGCAGCTGTGTGTTCTGATGAAATATTTTGCAAGCAACATATAAATATTCACAAATAGTTCATTGTATTATAGCATATGCTTTGAAGGTGTCCAAATTTTGTTGTAGGATTCCTAAAAGTGTGCACTAAGACTTTTACAGTTCAGAATGGTCACTAGTAAGGCGTTTGTGACAGTGCATGTCGACGTGGTGTCATCGGCCAATCAGCTTCCTGGTGACATCATTTCCTGCAGCTCTAAAGTGATGAGTCACCTGTCACATGCCATTGGCCTGTCAGCTGGTAAAAGTATACAATAGTAAAATGAAAGCACTTTATTTAGCTTACCCTACTAGAATCTGTGTGCGGTCTGGATGTGTACGAGGAGGTCTGAGGAAGCAGGTACCCCTCAACATCCATCAGGTCATCTATCTCCTCCTCATCCTCACTGTGGCTGGGCACCTTCATGCGATCCCTCCCCTGAGACAAGAACAATAAAGTGACACTATGATTCCCAGCAGTCACCTTGACTTTAATGGCTGGTGCAGGACGCAAGTATTGATTTTCAAAGGTGAGATGTAATACTAAAATAACTGCATTCACACCTGGATGATGAGGAATCTCTGAGGGTCTCGTGCCATGCGGCTGAATTCTGCGGCGAGATCTTTAAATCGCGGTCGACTGTCAGCATCAATCATCCAGCCTGCAGGAGAACACACAGAAATATAAACATGATTTAAACAGCACTTTATACAGTATGACACTAGTTAAGCACAGTTAACTAGTTCATTAGCATTTCACGGTTGCATTTTTTGACAATCATAGATCTCGATTACACAGTTTGTATTGCAGGTTTAAATGCAGTAACACAACATAGCTCAATTTTAGCTACAGATAACAATCATAACAGACAGACAGACAGATCAATTGATATATAGGTTCGTAGACAGACAGACATAGATATGCATCATTTAGAGCATTAGGGTTATGAATTATCCCAGATTACTGAAGTTGTTACAGTTGTAGAACTATTACATCTCTGACAGGAAGTGACACGACCTCACCTCGCTTCAGCCTGCTCCTTATTTCCTCCCTATTAATTTTTTTTCACTTCTTACCCATGAATGAGCAGCAATTACTCCCACAGTCACACCACGTTTCCTGTTTCATTGTCCGCAGGGTTACAGATGTGACAAACAACAGCTTACGGTCATTATTGTCATTAGAATCAGTAGAATCAAACAGTGTCTTATTTTAGCAGAAACTAGCGGCTGCTTTCCAGAGTCCACGAGACTCAGATCCTTCTGACAATCAGTGTGCCTTACAAAACATTACCCCAGTATGACCATTAAGCTTCACTGTTACACAGTCTGGGTTGTGTATCGCACTCACATTTCACCATCACCATATAGACGTCTATGGTGCAGATGGGCGGTTGGGGCAAACGCTCGCCCCTCTCCAACATGTCTGGAATCTCTCCACTGGGAATCCCGTCATACGGTTTTCCTCCAAACGTCATCAGCTCCCAGACAGTCACTCCTGCATGAATGTAAATACACACTCAGCACGTATACAACACATACATATATATATATATATATATATATATATAAAACATATACACATATACAAGGCCTGTTCACACCAAGAATGATCACTATAAAGACAAACATAATGATGAATATATTAGCATACAATAACAATAACTTTGTTTATTCTCCTGCGTACTGCAGTACATGCATGAGCCCTTTAACTTCTAAAGGATTTGATTGGCTGTCAATGTTGTTCATTAGCTTAAAATAATCACTCTGAAAGGATCACAGTGATATTGTTCCTCTGTTCTGTTATCATGATAGTTGTGACGTGTACGCTGCTGTTCTCTTAAATGTAAAACAACATTTTAAACATTACTTTTATAGTTATCATTACAGGTATCGTTTGTGGTGTGAACGGGCCTTTAAACTAGTAAGTTATTGGTAGTATTGGTTAAACAGTGAACTCACCGAAGCTCCACACATCACTCTGGTGGGTGAACTTCCTGTAGTGAATACATTCTAATGCCATCCACTTGATCTGCATAAGAGACAATTCTCATCAACATGTCATCATCTGAAAATATACAGTTAAGCATCATTCAGAAATAAATGAGCATAATTCTGGAGAAAAAGGGCACATTAATAGACAAAAACTGCTCAGCACTGAATACGAGATCTTTCGACTGATTTTTACAACAAGTCCAACTAATTTTCTTTTAATAAAAGAGTTTTAAGAATTTCATATCAGACGAGCTGTATGTTTTTCAGAGCACAATGTGTTGCAGACTCTAACACAAACCTTGCATTCATCAGCACTGTGTTCCTTCTCATCTGTATCCAGCAGTCTGGAGAGGCTGAAGTCACTGATCTTGATGTGGTTTGGAGATTTCACCAGTACGTTACGAGCTGCCAGGTCTCTGTGCACCAGTCGCCTTTCCTCCAGATACATCATACCCTGCCGAAGATAGAACATATCTGAGCTTTGAGATGATCATCCACATAACTGTTCATATTGAACATGTAGCTTTTGCTTAACTTTGGAGATTTTACACATTTTCCAGGAGCTGTTCAGCATACGAGTTTTCTGTCTCCTGATAAAAATTGTGTATATATTTATAATATATATATACTGTATATTTTATAAATGTTTCATATTGGACAGAATCGAGAGCACCTACTGAAATACACAGTATGTGACTCTAAGACAAAAGCTGAGTCAAGCAGATTGTGTTCAAACGCATTTTATCCTGAAGCTTCTCTGTCTTACAGACAAATGCGAAAATTAATGACTGGAACAGATGATACTGAGAGAGAGAGAGAGAGTCATAGACCAATACATCATCCGGACTGTTTTACTGCACCAGAACACACACGCACCCATCCCTAAACATAAACCTCACAGAAAACTTTCTGCATTTTTATCTATAAAGAAAAATGGTTAAGTATGCGTATTTAGCCATTTGAGGGACAGCTAGAATGTCCTTACATATGAAATACATGCGAAACACTTTCACTGTATCTTGCGTTCTCTTCTCATAAGCAGTATGAGTCCGTCAATACACTGACAATACAGGGAAATGAGAGTGTATTTATATTACTTCTCAGACTGGACAGTCAAAAAAAGTAACATTGTGTCAAAAGTGAATCATCCCCTGTGTGCTTTCAAAAGAACCCATGAAGTATGCAGCACATTAAACACTCCATCTTTCCCTGCGGAATGAACTTCAATTTAATGCTTAATAAAAATGCAGAAATGCTTCGCAAGACTACAGAAAGCTGCTGCTCCTGTACAATATTTATCAAATGTAACCCAGGAGAGATGCTGCTGTGGCATCAACTTTGGCACAGTTTTGAAGTGTTGTGATGAAGTGGCTGATATGTTTTTTGCTGTTAAGTGACTGAGCAGCACTTGCTTTGTTCCTGCTGAATAATCAGTAAAAATAAGAGAAGAGAAAAAGTTTGTCTAACTGTTTAAAAGTGACAACCTGCAACATTAACATGTACTGTACAGCAATCTGATCAAATTACAATTTAATTATTTTAATTTATTCTATTTGTTGAAAATTGATTGGATGTGAAAAGGGGCGTTTCATACCAGATGGGAGTCACAACTCGATGTGATTTCACTTAAGCAATGCTTAAACAGCTGTTTAATATGTTTCCTTATTATTATTTCCACATAACCCATAAGTCCACATTAAGTTTTATTCAAAGCTGAGGAAGGTATTACATGTTGATGTAAGATTACAAAGACAAACGTTAACGTTTACTGATTATACACAATGAGATTAGAAGTGTGTATTAATCAAATAAAACGTATCAAATGTTCGTGTTCACTTTGAAGTCGTGATACAGATAAGAAGAGGATTAAATACACAAACAAAACACATTATTGTGGGATTCAGCAGATGATAAAACAGTTCATTTGTAAAAGATGAATTTCTTGCAGTTCTGAGCGCTGAGTTTCATTTTTACTTTATAAAATAAGAGCATAAAGATAACCAGGCAGCAGAGAGGGTCTTTTGTGTTGTCTGTCTATAGCAACACAGATGAAACGAGAAGTAACTCAATCCTGCATTTAACAGAACAATCCATCTGCATGCTGCATATCTGAGGAGTCTCCTCATCCTGCTGATTTATGAGCATTAATAAAGGTTTGAGTCTGTGGGTAAGGAAAGCGAGTTCTTATGAGCCACTACAACACACTCATGCCTCTCGATGAGCAAATAACAGACATTAAACTCACTCGATCATTTGGAATTAATCAGAGAAAATGAGACGGTGTGCTAAAATCATGTAGAATTCTGTGGACAGAGGAAGTGGGCTGGAACTCTATTCTAGTAGAATTCTATTCTAAAGTTTAATCAGGCAGACATGGATTAATACAAGTGGGTGGAGCTTATAATAAGTGGGCGTGGTTTGTTCTGGCCTACTTGTACTACAACTACAACTACACAAATACACACATGAAATTGTTGAAATTTGTTGTGATTTATTTAAGTTACTTTTAGTTATTTTAGTTATTTAGTCACGGCTAAATTCTCAGTTTCATTTGTGTTATTTAATACTTTTTACAGTTTATTACAGTTTACTGGGTTTACTATTATGCACATACACATTCCTTTGAAATGTGTAACTAAACATCACAAGATTTACACATAGTGAGAGATAAACTGATCCCAGTTCAGCAGTGATGAGTGTTGGACGAGAGGTTGTTTTGGGAACATTTGTTAAAGTCCTGAGTGAAATAGAGACACAATTGAAATGCCATGAAGAGATGAAGGTATAAACTAATGTGTTCATGTTTCTGAGCTGCTAATGGCTTTAGCTTCAGTGACACTCATGCTGGCTCTTCATTCCCATTTACAAACTGCAATTATCTACAAATTAAAGCCGAGCCACCAGCACTGTCAGCAGCTTACACAGCAAACCTCTCATTCGAACAGACAAACACATATACATCCTCATGAATGTGTTTAAGACACTCACAGGAGGGCAAATTAAATGAGAAATCTCATTTAGTCGTTCTATTAATCTGTATGTAACTGAATTACTGCTATGATACTTCAGTAGAATGCAGGTATCAGTGACAGACGTTTGAAACAAACTCTTCATGTACAATATTAACCATCTTTGAATAAAAGGATAAATGATAAATAAAATAAATGATAGATAAAATGAAATAAATACACAAAATGATTTGTGAGTCATAGTGCTAAAGGAATCTGTGTCTGTTAGCCACACAACCAGTTTAGTTTACCAGTTTGAAATGCACCAGTCGAAGATTTACAAAAGATGGGCTGAGATGATCAGAAAAATACAGAAAAATTATTGCAAATATTTCAGCATAATGTAGAAGGCGAGCCTCTTTTTCATGAGACCACAACTTTACACAGTCAAACTTGTACACTTTAACTTTTACACTTTGTACACTTAATAAATATAAGGATGACCTACTACAAAAGCTGATATATACAGTACAGTATAAATGTAAAGCAAACTGTACTACATTCTGTGTGCAGATGAATCGCTCACAGTAAACCAGGACTTTAAATGAACATGTAAATATGATCAGTTGTGATTTCATGTTGAGTTCACGCATGATAAACACAGAGAATTAACACCAAATGTTCACAGACAAAAAGCAATTACATCGTTGAGCTTTGAAATGTGGAAAACTCCAGTTCCAGTTCTCTTGTTTTAAAGTGTGGATGTTGCCAATGCTTTATCCAGATGGTTTGAATTGGAACGAGTGTGAACTCAACAGTGATTGAAACTGGATTGAATCCGACAGTCTTGATCCAGAAGTTGGCAGGCTGTCATTGCGATCAGGTTCTTCATTACTAACAGACACCATCCGGATATGTTGTCCACCTTTTGCCAACATTTCAAGCCATGTTTGCTATTGTTAGATGGAGCAGATGTGATAAACAGACAGTCTGAAATACCAGTTAGCATTGTAATTTTGGTGTCATGGCTGTTTATAGTGATAACAGCAATGACTTCCAGAAAGGTGCGTCTCTTTTTCAGATCATAAAGGGAAACGGAGTGTAATCTGTCTCGTGCTGAGGTTATTTTACTCTATGCGGTAAACGTTTCACTGGGAGTTTGTCTGGTAGAATTATATCAGTGTGAGCAGGAGAATCCTCCAGTATCACATGTGTGTCACCAGCAGAACTCTGCAGCAGCAACAGAGACGCTTGTCAGGCGGTTTGCTCAGCCTAGAACCTGATAGGTTCTAGGAACCATTAACCCAAAGGCTAGAAACCATTAACCCAATTTGTTAAAGAAGCAAATATAAGTTTTGTGTTTCTCTCAAAATTTCCTAAGCAGAAACAAAATCGAACACAATGAGATCCATTAATGTTGTTAGCACAGCACAGATCATTTGGTCTTTGAAACATTTTCTGAAAAATGTAATTCTCATGAGTTCATATTACAATCTCTGACTGTTAATTGCAGAATGTTAATTCTTGGCATATGTTCACAACTCCTCTGGGGCTGTTTCTCAAGAGAAATATCTGAATAGCAAGAGATTTAAGTAATTGTATCCACTTGATCTCTATTTAATTAATCAATTACTGTCTTAAAAACAAAACAGCAGGAAAAACCACCAACCAGCATGAAACTGAGACATCACCAGCAGTGGAAGTGATCCTCACCTTGGCGATCTGCACGCACCAGTTGAGTAGAAGCTGGGAGCCGATGTTCTCCTGATGTTCATGTACATAGTCCAGCAGGCAGCCGTGGGGCATGAGCTGAGTGACCAGCTGAATAGTGGGACTCAAGCAGACCCCCAGCAGACGCACTAGATGAGGATGCTCCATGCTGGCCATGATCAGCGCCCCCTACAGGCCAGAGAGAGAACAGCTCATGTCGGGCATTTATCTTTAAACATTCATTTCGATCCAAAACACAAGACAAAAATGAGATTATGTTTTGCTTTATGAAAACTAACAACACTCAATAAAAAATAATAAACCAATATATTTGAATCATATGACCTCTATTGGGTACTTTGCTTTAGCACACTGAAACTGCAGATTGTAAAGCTGTATCAAAATTTCACTACAAAACACCATACGTCTGTGAAAAGACGTATTGGACCTATAGAACAGAAAATTTCCATCAATGAGTGTGACCTGCCCATCAACTGCTGGCCTGTCTCACTCAATTAACTGCATGTTTGGAAGCATGTCTTCATTAAAGCATATATAAGACATACATATGTATGTGTTTCAGGGAAACGGACTGGAATATGAATCTCTCATGAGCAGGTCTGCATCAACATGCCAGTTTATCTCTGTACACAAAGGCTGAACTACACACAATGCAGACATAAGAATTCTCAGCCAATCATGTTGAGCTTCAGTGCATCAGGCTGAGTTTTGATGGCTTTTTAAAGGAGCCCGACCTCTCTGAGTCTCCAGAGAGCAAGAGAATGAGAACAAATGAGAAACAAAGAGAAAAATGGAGAAATACTTCCATTTGGCTGTTCACAGTCACTCCCTTTGCCCACGTCTTCCTGTTAATATTGCTATGCCACTTTTAAAGTGAACAACCAATTGTACTTATATAATGCAACGTACTTCTCAACACAATGACCGTTTAGCTAATAATTTATGTTATCTGATAGACTGCATGACTGATGTGAAAGAGTCATTTCTGAAGTTTATATTGATGAAAGATTTGGGAGAAATGTAGTTTTTCTCTGAGCCATCATTAACTGATGAGACATGCACAAGACCAAGCACGTGCAAAAAGAAAATAAAGAAAATAAAATTGATTTAGTTTTGGTTCTGTGTTGTCTTTTGTACTGTGATGTCTAGGTTACATAAAACTATTGTCAGAGCATATTAATACTCACATCCATAAACTCCACATAGGCTTTGGGTGCTGTGCTTTCATTCAGTATCTTTATGGCTACTGGCATCTTCACGGTTTCTCCTTCTGGAACCCAGATTCCCTAATGAAGAAGAGCTCAGAAACAGTCAATATCACACACAATCAAAAAACCATCTGACACATAAAAACTACCTGACACATAATACAGCAGAAGTGTCACCTTGTAGACGGTGCCGAACGCTCCAGTTCCCAGAATCTTCACCCTCTTCAGTTCTGTTTCCTTCAGGATTCTCAGCTGAGTCTGATTGGGTGCCGTACCGCTGGGAGACAGTGGCTCCACCAACTGCTTTAAAAAACAAGTCTTAGATTGGTCACAACATTCAATTAAAACTTCAAAAACACAAGCTTCATCACAAGATTTGGATAGATTCTTGCACAGAGTCTGTTTATGCAGCAGTTTTAGAGTTATTGAGCCCCTGGGAAGAGAAGGAAATTGTTAGACGGTACTGTGGGTGTTTAAAAGAGTAAACAGGTGTGAAAAGAACCGAGCCAGTCAAAGCTGCCAGTCAAAGCTGCCAGTGAAAGATTTCAGTGAAAGATTTCAGTGAAAGATTTCAGTGAAAGATTCCAGTGAAAGATTTCAGTGAAAGATTTCAGTGAAAGATTTCAGTGAAAGATTCCAGTGAAAGATTCCACTGCAGCACTGTACACACAATTTTTACTTGCTTTTACAAACTAATTGACAAAACTGACTGACAAAAAACAAACCACAGTAGAGAAGAACAGAATCAGGGCACAACACAAACTGCAGGTTTGTTAAAAGCGATTTCAGGATTCTGGCTGTGTGAGAGTCTGTCAGTCGCTGGACGGAGGGAACTTATCAGCCTGACAGCTGTCTATAACACTGAAGCTCCAGCTGCAAATTACACAAAGCAGCACAGACAGCCCATGTTTTTAAACGGGCTGCAGAGGTATTGTGGAGAACAGGGCTATGCATTAAATACCCAACAAACCTGCCACACATTTAAGGAAGGACCTGCGCTGAATCCTTATGTGCTGTGTGCTGGAGAATTTAAAACACGGCTTATCAGGAGGAAAACCAAGAGCGGCAACGAATCGAGAGGTGATACGACCATAAGAGAGATAATGATTAATGTTTCTGTTTGGACAACATTTATCTGTACAGTAAAGGTACAGTATAATGAATGAACCCCTCTCACCTCTGTTTGGAAGAAGCGACGTAAAACTCGTTTTTGTTTGACGCTCTTGCGGCGGATGTAAACGGCCACGCCCAGAGCGATGATGACCATCACAAAGACACTCCCAATTAATCCTGCCGCGATCAGAGGAGTCCTGGACCAGAAACATGTCAAAAATTTAGATTTTATTAGTGGGTTAAAATGATTTCGGTTTATGTGCATATTTGCTTAATAAAGCTAATTTCCAAACACATTCTTTATGTACATCAAATATGCTAATTAGATTGGCTTTTACTGCCCTAATTGGCCAAAGCTGCACTTGTGAATTGGGAATTTCTGAATTGGATGGGAGCAATAAATTGTGGGTAATAAAGATGATTGCTTCTATAATCAATTTTGCAAGGCATAATGTATGAATCAACTGTAAGAGTGAAATATTAAAGGAAAATGTTTATTTGTAGAGATATAAAGTAGCCGTCAGGGTTAGATTCAGGGTCAGTTGTCAGTGAAGATAACACATTGTAAACTCGTACCTGTCCAACATACCAACACAGTCTTGAATTCTCGGTCCAGTGCATCTATAACACAGAGAGGTGATGCTCAAACCAGTGGCATAACTTAAGTTATATTTCTATAGATATATACAGAGAAAGCCAGTTATATTTGCTTAAAATATTTTTAATGCCAAACCTACAGATACTGTAGGATAACCTACTTCATAACACAGCCCTAGAAAGTCAACAACTCTCTCTCTGCTCTCAGATCCTGCAGACCGCAGGCGCGTGTGTGTAAGACTGAACGCAGTGAGCGAGACCGCAGGTTTGTGTGTGTAAGACTGAACGCAGTGAGCGAGACCGCAGGTTTGTGTGTGTAAGACTGAACGCAGTGAGCGAGACCGCAGGCTCGTGTGTGTAAGACTGAACGCAGTGAGCGAGATCGCAGGCTCGTGTGTGTAAGACTGAACGCAGTGAGCGAGATCGCAGGCTCGTGTGTGTAAGACTGAACGCAGTGAGTGAGACCGCAGGCTCGTGTGTGTAAGACTGAACGCAGTGAGTGAGACTGCAGGCTCGTGTGTGTAAGACTGAACGCAGTGAGTGAGACTGCAGGCTCGTGTGTGTAAGACTGAATGCAGTGAGCGAGATCGCAGGCTCGTGTGTGTAAGACTGAACGCAGTGAGCGAGACCGCAGGCTCGTGTGTGTAAGACTGAACGCAGTGAGCGAGACCGCAGGCTCGTGTGTGTAAGACTGAACGCAGTGAGTGAGACCGCAGGCTCGTGTGTGTAAGACTGAACGCAGTGAGCGAGACCGCAGGCTCAGCTTTACCCACAGGGACAATTAGGTTGGAGCTTTGGCCATATTGTGTTTGATAGAGTTAAACAGATAAAGCAGGAAAAAGAAGTTTACAAATAAATTGAAGTGCAAACATAAGCAAACGGCTTTACCCCTGAGT
>JAZGTJ010004116.1:0-32223 GCA_036877575.1 Botia almorhae
AAGTATTAGAGGTCAATTGTATTGATGCAATTGTCTTTAAGTATTAAGACAACTCATGGAAAGATTAGTTTAGTTGGCAGGAGGAGAGTTTTGGCTCTCATTCACACATTTATTTATTCTCCTCTGGAGCAGGGTTTGAGGGGACCAGCCGGTCCACCGGGCCTACCTGTGAGTAACTGTAACCCAAGGCAGCAGCCTCCTTTTGGCTTGCCAGTGTAGAAAAGCCTGGGGATTCACTGCCAGAACTAGGCCTTGCTGTGAGCACTAGCTGACTTTCTTTGCCTGAGGCTCCATAGATAAACCACACAACAGTAACAAATGCACTGCTTCTATCAGCTAACCACCCTGTCTCCTCTTTTCCTCCTCCCCTCCTTTCATAATCCCACTGTCCTCTCATTCTACTTTCCTCTCATTCTGTTTCTTTTGATATTCTTGAAATCTGGACCATTTTTCTCTGCTCTCTCTGTCCTTACTTCACTCTCTCCGTAGGGCTTGCCTGGGTTCCCAGGAGTGCTGGGCAGACCGGTAGGTTTTCTGTGGCTGCAACTGTTGGCTGCTTTGCTTATAATGGGAGAGGGAGGGGGGCAGTTTTGTGTGTATAAAGTTTGTTTGTATGCAGTTTGTTTGTATACTTGTATGTATGTGTATGTATGTGTGTGTCTACTGTTAGCCAGTAATATTTGTGTCTATTTGGAAATCTGTGTGACATTGTATGTCTTTGTAAGTTGTGTTGCATTGTGTTTGCATTGAGCGTTTGTGATAAAGGTTTGTGTGTGTGTTGTTAAGTCATCTGTCCAAGTAAACAGTATGTGTCTTTGTCAAAGTGTACAGTATGCCTGTACATTCAGAGCTTGTGTGTGCTGTTTATGTGCACATGCGTGTGTTCGTGTGCATGGTGTAAATGTTGCGGCTACATTTTATATTAGCGTTTTTTAACTACTTTGGACCTACATAAGTAAAACAGCATTTGATACAATGTTTGAAGTGTTTACATATTTGTTGCCCTGCAAAACTGTCAATGTTTTCTACAGAGATTATAACAGAGGTTTGGGTTGCGTTTATGTTTGGGGTCAATGTAATTACTGATTACTCTTGCCTTAGACTAAGTAAATTAAATAAATACATTGTATCAAATGTTACTTATGTAAGTAGAAAGTAATTAGAGATGCTTAATATAAAGTGAATACAGCTTTAAATTTGTGTAAGTCTGCTGTTTCGATCAAACATGTTTTTTGCACAGGGCAATCCAGGAGAACCAGGAATAAGAGGGCCGACTGTACGTATATTTAGTTTAAAATGCACATTTATCTACATGCATAAATTAAAATTCCTGTTTCTAACCTGAATGTTGTTTAAGGGTCCGATGGGTGGTAATGGACCCCCAGGGGCTCCCGGCGTGAAGGTTGGTGCTTTAAGTCTTTAGCAGATTCGTAAAATTCATTAGCAAAAATATAAAATCATCCGCAACATCAATATAGATACCAATATAGATCTGTGATTCCTTCAGCTTTGGTCTTTCAGATAAAATATTAAAAACGGGTGTGCGTGCATTTATGGATGCATGTTTGTGCCTCATTTTTAGGGTGACCAGGGAGAGTCTGGCATTGGAGTCCAGGTAAGCTTTACAGCAGAGAAGCGAACATTTTCCTGCAGGCAGTTTTCAGACATAACAATATGTTTCAATAAGTTACATAACTAACCCGCTAGAGTCTATTAACTCTAGTCATTTCTACTCACTTCTCAAGGGCCCTCCTGGATCTCAGGGCAGCAGAGGGTTACCAGGACCTGCAGGGACTCCAGGAGCCATAGTAAGATAAAAACACAATATTGGAATCATCCCAGCAGCTCAGAGGAGTTTGACCTCTATCTCTCTTTACTGCAGTCACTTGACAATCTCTGTAGCTTTGGTTTAGAGCTTCTTCATGCTCTGTTTATCCCTCTGTCTCCTTCATCTCTGGCTGTCATAGTCCTTGCATTTCAAAATATCTGTATTTTTCCATCTCCCACAAGTCTGTTTTTCAGATGCCACATACGATTTCTGTGGATCTTCAGTACTGTACCTGCTGTGTGGGCTTGGCATAGATGTTCTTGTTCTGATAGATTGTGTTTTTCTTTCACCTGGTGATTCTTTTTTGTCATAGTGTACATGAATGTACTGTAGCATTATTTTATGTTTGCAGGGACCACAAGGACCTCCTGGGCTTCCAGGACAAGTGGTGAGTAAACACACGAGACAAAAGCTGTGTTCACCATGCATGATCCACCACTGGGGCGTGTTGCAGTGGATAAGGCTCGCAGCTAGCAATCAGAAGATTGCTGGTTTATGCCCTTGAGCAAGGATAAAAACATCTTTGTTGGATAACAGAATCTGCTACATGGCCACTTACTTAAAGCCGATTGTTCTCTGGAAATGGTGCCGTTCTGTTCAGGAAATTTTCTGAAAATTGTTTAGTGCTACAATTTTTTTTCCATTTTTTGGTTTGTTTAATTGATTATTTTTATACCTGCCATAGTCGGACAAGGTGGAACTGCCATAGAGGAATGCATTCATATAATGGGTTCATAATGATACAATAATACAGATATGGATTTTTCAATGGCTGGACCCCAAACAATTACACTCGAAATTACAGTTGAAATATGTGTTTACAGTCTTGCAAATTTCCAAGTCATTTATTGTTGCCAAGCTTAAAACCTAATCCCAAAGATTTACAGTATTACAGCCTTTTTGAAATGTATATACATTTAAAAGTATCACTTTTTAGTATCACAGTTTTACAATTTCTCAAAATGTATGAGATACCAACCCTGTTACATTCTAAATGATAGCAAATATTATTGCATCACATTGTTTACAGGTGTGCCACACAAAGCACAAACAATAATGTACTGTGTGTTTGTGATGTATCGTGTAGCCTGCTAGCTTACACATTCTCCTCAGATGTCTATTGTTCAGTGCTGTTTTCTTACAGGGTTTGAATTTCTAATAAGTGCACTGTGTGTTTTGGTAAAAGAATAGACTAAATAACTCCTTGCTTGGGTTGTTTTCAGGAAATTGGTTCATTTATATTCTTATGCTTTGTGTCAGAAGTAATCTTGTATTTTAATGTGATGCATATTGTAGAGCTCAAACTTAAAAATACTCTTTACAGTGTTTAATATATTTACAATTTGTTCTAGAGTTTGAGTGTTTATACACATTGGGTGTTTATACACAGTGGTCTCAGTTTATCTGATTCAAGTTGGTATTTTCATGTGCATTTATAATCTTCTATATTTTGGAGATGAGTATTATCAATCTTCTGTTCTCTATCAGTTGATGTATTTGAGTAACAAGGTTGTCTTTAATATGATGAAATAAACAGGGAGAGGCAGGCAAGCCTGGAGTCCCAGGCAGAGATGGTGTTCCTGGAAAAGATGGTCTGCCTGGGTTACCTGGGAAACAGGTGAGCGAAAACATACCCTTGACATTTATAAAGAAACATGGATATTAATTTTATGATCTTCTGTTCCTTTTTTATTTGTTTGTTTGTGTTTCTTTCCTTCCTCCGCAGCTAACGATTTTAAGTTGCAAGAACATTTCCCTGATGTTTCTATTAGTTAAAAAAATGTTATTTTAAAAGTCTAGGAAAAGTCCAAACGTCCAGTTTTTCAGGTGTTGTATTAACATTAATGCTTGGTTATAGGAACATTCAAACATTTTTTAAATCTTTAATGTTTTTTAAATGTTCCACTAACTACTTAGGAATAACGTTTTTGATATACATGATATATAATGTTAAAACATTCTACTATTGTTTTTTGATAACCTAGAGAGAACTTTAGCCAACATTCTGAGAATGTTCTTGTTAGCTGGGTCACCACTCTTTCCTGCTTTCTCTCTCTATTTCTTTTTATATATTTCTCTCTGTCACTTGTTTTTGCAGGGTATTGCTGGACCCATCGGCCCCCCGGGACTTAAAGGAGAACAGGGTGACAGCGGCCCACCTGGAAAGGTTTGTATGTCTGCCTGTGTCTGACCAAGTGTGCGTCTACATGTGTGGATTTGCACGTAATGTGCGGTTTGATTGGCACAATGCTTTAATTCCCATCCTGTTCTATTTATTTATCTTCTCTTTATTTCCACTGTGTGCTGCAGTCTGTCACCGGACCCCCTGGAATCAAGGGTGAGATGGTGAGTTGTTGCCATGGTTACCTTATAGGGAACACTGTGAAGATCAACCTGTCTCACCTGCTTGACAGATAATCTTATTTGAAGCAACATAATGTTATTGCTCTACATACGTGAGCTCTTCTCTAGACCTTCTCTGTGTTGTCAATGTCAAATGCCAAGTTAGAAGCAGCACAAAGTACTGCAGTAAATCAGACCTTTGTTTTATGGAAACCAAGCAGAGAGGCTTTATTTTATTTGACTTGAATTTTATACTTTATGAACACTGCGGATAAAAAGCTATCCTTCATCCTCAGGTATGTTTGTGCATACTAAATTTGAATCCATTACTTCTATTTTTTTGTTCCTAACTGCATGTCATTTTTTAAATCTGTTGTTGTTTGCTTGTTTCCTCAAGATCATTAGGTTTGTTATGTTGTTTTACTGATCATACAAACTAACTTACAAATGCTAATCGTTAGCCATGGGACGTAACCATATATTAAACATGAGACATGAGATAAAAGTAATACAGTCGCTTACTGATGTGAGTTTGAAAAGTTTTGATCATAACCATGTAAAGCCAATAAATTTACATACATAACATAATAGGTGCAAGGATGCCAGAAGGGAACTGTTTATATGAGAGAAAATCACCCACAAGAATTAAGGCAGTTAATATTTATTTAATTATTAATGTATTGCGTAATACTGTACATATTATGTAATAGTTATATATTAAGTCTTAAAAATCTGAGCAGCACATACAAAATGCCTTGCCCCATAAATTTCCATTGTAAGTACATTACTGTAAACACAATTTTTTTGTTTGTTGTTTTAATTTTTCTAAAATATTATCTGTGCTAATCAACAACATGGCTAATCTACAACATGCCATACAGTTAAACACGTTCTGAACCTGAAACCTCGCTCTGTTTCTTCTCAGTAGAACTAGTTGTAGATTACTTTTGTTTTTAAAAACATCTGTCTGATGCAGTGGATGCAACTGATGTATCTGATGCAACTGTTTTGGCACCGCGTTTCCACAGTGACACAAATCGTCTGTAATTGCGCCTCGTTTAACACCCATTGTGTGTGAGTTTATTGCGATATAGGCACTGATGCACTCTGGGATGCACCGTCTGTATTTTCACCGCAATTATCGATAAATCTATGGCAGGACAGGAAAATAATCTACTACAGCCTGTTAGCACTATAAATGCCACAGGCAAAATCCATCACCTGCCTTCACTGTCCTCCAGTACACTTCCAGACACTAGCTAATCTGCCAAGAGAAGCCATCCACGGTTCCAGCCACGGTTTCACTTATGATGGAATCTTTAAAATACCAGAAAAAAACTACAGGTTGTTCCCAGAAAGATCCAGAAACGGATGAACAGAATAAACAACCTCAAACAGGGAGGCAGCTGATGCATCTATCCATTCAGTACAGTACAGCGCAGTACCAGTTCTCCCGAGACAAGTGACTGGCCTGCCCGGCACTCCACCATGATTTAGATTGAAGTTAATGGGTGGTAGATTGTACACTGTACTTCTGGCATAAATATACTGCATTGTTAACTCATCTGTTGGCTGATTGTTTAAGGGGCCTCCTGGTCAGACATTACCGGGTACCATTGGAGAAAGAGGCCTTACTGGATTACCGGTGAGTTTGTTCATATTAGTCATTATTTGGCTCTCTTGATATTCATCTATTTGAAACCAATCTAATGTTTTTGAATATATAATGTAATGTTTGTAACTCCATTCTAATATGTTTGCTTTGGATATTTCTATGCCTTTGTTGATCTTTATAATTGTTAGTCTTTTATATCTCCTTAATTCACTCTCATTCTACATGAATGTGGATACGGATACCTACCCGGTCCTCAGCTCACCCCTAGAAGCAAATCTGAATCCATGGGTCATGCACCTATTGGTTTTGTTTGTGTGGTTAGTACTTAAATGATGTCTGTTTTGTGTTTCAGGGCCCAAAGGGAGAAAAGGGCCCGGCAGGTATCAAAGGAGACAAAGTGAGTATAAAGGATATTTAAGAGCGCACCCAAACATACAGCCGCATACACGCTATAGAAATAAGATCATAATGTGATGTGGTGTTACAGGGTACAACAGGTGATGCTGGAGATCCTGGTGAGAATGTGAGTAGCTGCGTTCATTCAAGACACAGAACAACAAGCCCTATTACACCATCCATTTCATCTCCTTTTTAATGCATGTGTGTTTAAAAGACTCTGTTACACTTGTACTTCCAGGGAGATAGAGGACCACCAGGACCCAGAGGAGTCAAAGGAGAGGCTGGCGTGGGGATGGCTGGGCCTCCGGGACAGCCTGGACCTGTTGGATTAAAGGTAATTGACAAATACCCGCGGTGACTGTATGCTTAAAAAGGGCATAGACATTGAAATACTCAATGTTATATGTCAAAGACAAATCCCATAGCAATCAGCCAGAACACCCTGGAAACCACATGACAAATGCTTAGCAACACCTTGGTATTGTGGTAACAAGTCTTGCCTGGGCAAACACCAGAAATTGTCTGGTGTGTATCCTGCTAACAATTTTAGATTGTAAGAACTTCTCTGTAACATTTCCATTAAATAGCAAAAATGTCAAAAATGTTATTTAGATTTTTAATGTTTTTTGATAACTTTGAGAGAACTTTTTTGAGAAAGTTAGCCAACGTTCTGAGAACGTTCCTGTTAGCTGGGTATATAAATTGTCTTTTTTTTATCTTTTCAAGGGTGATTCTGGCCTTCCAGGTCCTTCGGGTCCTCCAGGGCCACGAGGTTTAGATGGGACCCCAGGACTAGCTGGGCAGAGAGGTGAAGCAGGTCAGCCAGGACCTCCTGGAGCACCAGGAGAAAGGGTTAGTAGAAACACTTCACATACAGAATGTGTAAAAGAATAACATTGTAACGTTTAGAGTGATGGTCACCAGACAAATTACCTGAATACGGTCATAATTAAAGATGGTTTGTTTAGGTTATTTGTTTTTTTCAATGATTGCTGTTCTGTTGGTACCTTATTATCTGTTCTAGGGTCTCCAAGGTTTTATAGGCAAACCAGGAAATCCTGGAGAACCAGGAGCTGCTGGACCACCTGGACCTCTTGTAAGTTACAAACATGTTTCTTATACACTCATGTACAGTATATGTCCGTTCCTTTGTGTTGTTCAGTGGTGTCTTTATCTTTATATTAGGGTACTCCTGGTTTAGCAGGACTTAAGGGTGATAAGGTAAGTGACAACATCTTGTTGTAAATGTTGTTGCTGATATATCATAATTGCTTATCTCATGATAATACTTCTGTATTTCAATAGATTTGTTTATCAATGCTGTTCAAATGCCAAAAGACCAAGAATATTGTTAATCTTTTTCTTTTGTTTTTTAAACCTGTAAATAAAATAAAGGATTTCTCAATAATTAAAAAACCTAAACGAAATGGTTACGTAAAATGAAGACGAAATCTTTACTATTTCTAGGTCACTAATTAATTAAAGCAATTATGTCATTGGTCAGATGCAAAAGGTCAAATTTCCTTGCTTCCATTGAAGCATAGAGGATGCTCTTTTGAACATTCTCAAAGCATGCTGGGATACATGGATCAGCAGGTTTTGCACAGTTCTGCAGGGTACATGTCAGCTTGAGTGCATGCTGTCATTAAAGCAAAAGGCAGACATACAAAGTACTACAAAATGTTGAATTCATGTCATTTTTTCAATTCAGCTTCACGAAATTATAATACAATATAATATAATACAATATAATAATATAGAATTTTATTTATTTTTGGATCCCACTGTATGTGTCCTTTTCAGATATTTTAAGTCTGATCCAAGTGCAATATTGTGATGTATCAACGTAGTTATACAATTCTCTTAGAATTGCCTTATAGGGCAATTCTCTGCCCTGGAATCCAGTGTGCTTAAAGGACAAATTCATTTTCTCTCTCTCTTCTTCTGTGTGTATCTCTCTATGCCACATTCAGGGTGAAAATGGTGTAGGAGTGCCAGGTGCCAGAGGTGAGAGAGGCGACTCAGGTCCTCGGGTAATGTCCATGACTTCTAACCTTATTATAAGTGTTTTCATATGCAGCATATTCATCACAGTGTTTGATGAGATGTGTTTGAACCGTCTAATATTCGTAGGGAGAAGAAGGTCGTCCTGGACTTGATGGAGAAAGAGGCCCTAGTGTAAATATACTCCCACATTCAACATTCACTCATTTTTCACCACATAACCAACATCTTTTGGTCAGTGTCATTGATCAGAGTCCTCATACAGATAGAGCCATGCGAAAGAGCTGATGAGAGAGAACGGGCTGTACCAACACAGCATTTGTATTTGTCACACTTTATATTCAGGGCTATGATGTGTTCATCTCCCACTCACTGCAATTTCAAAGCCATTATGAGTCAGGGCATCTCGTGGTGCTGCACATCTTCTGTCCACACACACGCATGCATACAAACACTCACGCAGAGCTGATTGTTCCTCTGCTCATCTGTCCCACTGACAGGGTCCTCCAGGCAGCAAAGGCAACAGAGGAGATAAGGTGCGTGTCACTTGTCAAATATGGAGCTGTGCCGTTTCAGGCTGCCCCTTACTCTGCAACTCATACTCTGTCATAATATATAATATACATTCATTTCCATGCATGTGTTTACCGTCATGTGCATTGAGAAATAAATAATGATGAATGTGCCACTTTTTCACAGGGCGATCAAGGCCCTCCAGGAATCAAAGGAGAGAAGGTGACGCTTTTAAATGGATGTGCATGGAGCATGCATTGTGCATGTGCATGGAGCATGCATTGTGCATTGTGATCATCTTGTTTTGGTACACGGCACTCTGAAAACTTAAAGCTGCAATCTGTAATGTTTGCCCCTGTACTGCCGTCTCTGTTTGAAGCATAAAATTGCAGGTTACTTTACGTACTTTAAGTTATGGATTGCAGCGTTGAAATTTCTGTACAAAATTATATCAACGTACACGGGCATTTCGATTGCACTTATTTATTTATTTACTTGGTAAGTAGCTGTGCAAGAAAAACAATGTACAGTATTGTCAGCCAGTTGTTATCTGAAAATAAACCCCTTCTAAGGCGATTGAGATGCTGATGTGAAGCAGAGGGCTCTTGTTACACCCTGAAGGGGTTTCTTATTGGGTTCCTGTAGCTCAATTGATAGAGCACTGCCTTTGTGATGCAGAGGTCATGGGTTCGATCCCCAAAGACCGTGTATACCGCTAAAATGTATAGCTTGAATGCACCGTAAGTCACTTTGGATAAAAGCATCTGCCAAATACATAAATATAAATGTATTGTACATATTAAATATTGCTGTTATATACTGTAATCTTATGTTATGTATTAGGTTGTAATGATGCTGTATTTGATTTTAAAGGGAGATACTCAGCTGGTGGGGGGGCCTCAGGGCGAGAAGGGAATTAAAGGAGAAACGGTGAGTCACATTTTACTTGGAGCTGCGTCAGGTTTCTAAGTGCTTTTTGCAATATTGGGTTACACGATGAAAGATTTAAGGCAGATAATAAAGGCCGGATGGCTCCGGGGCTCTATTATCTTCTGAGAACATGTGCCTGTAAGAACGGCCAATAAAGCATTCAGCTGTGACCTGCTCCGGGGTCTATAGATTGTTAATGAGTCAGGAAGCAACAGCATAAAGACTGTGGCAGATCTGCCGGATCAATGTAAAGTTATCAGTTCCATTGATCACCTGTTCACCTCAGGGAGACCGGGGGCCTAAAGGTACGCAGGGCGACAAGGGTGTGAAAGGACAGGAGGGACCACCAGGTGAACCCGTGAGTGTGCTGCTTGCTCATTTTTTCAATGTGTTAAATTTAAGGTAGATCTCTACCTGATGTTTCATTTATATATAGATTTTATTTCTCCATTGGAGTTTTGCTGCCTTTCTCACCAGAGCGCTAACAACATATCAAGACACATGTTTACTTTATTAATATTACTATGACATACAACAGTTGATTACAGTCCTACAGATTGTTTTACAGTTTGTAATGTAAATTCAATATCTTAGAGTCACACCTCGTTCTTTCATGTACAGTGTACTAACTTAATAGGACTGATTTAGCCCATCATTCTTTTTTACTGTTTGCTGGGTTTTTTGTTCACACAGATTTTTTTGGCATATTTTTATTACATTTTCTGTTTTCCTGTTTCATTACAGAATGTTTTCTGCAAAGCCGCTTTGCAACATTGCACATTGTGAAAAGCACACTGAGTTTAATTAGAATTTCTTAGAGGGAAAATGGAGGTCTCAGAAGTTCATATCGAAATGTTTGACTTAATGGCGGCTTCAGTCACTTTGCAGATGTCAGTTTGAGCTCTTTTGAGCCTCTAGAGGAAACCGCTTGTGTGTTTTTCTCAAGCCTAATGCAAGAGACTGCTTTTCTTCATTTATTGCAATTGCAGTCTAGAGATTTCATTTTTGTTTTTTTACCTGTCAAATATCTGTAGGGTCTGAGAGGGGAGCCGGGTGAGCGAGGTTCCCCTGGCTTTCAAGGAGCCCGTGGTCCTGGTGGTCAGAAGGTAAAACCTACTCTTCACCTATGAATACATGCATAAACAAATATGAATACATGTGTATGTACTTATTTAATTGTGTGTGTTTGCATATGTACACACTCAAACAAGTATATACACAAGTAAATGTATTCATAAATTTCATATGTATGTATATAATCATGTATATGTATATGTATACACGTGCACACACACACATATATATATATATTATATATATATACACACACACAGAAATACATGTACAAAATATGTGTGTGTGTCTGTGGTAGTGTGATATTGATTGTATATTTTAATGATTTCCAGGGAGAAGCAGGGCAGCCAGGAGTCCCAGGAGAACTGGTGCGTATTCTTATTCAGATACCTGTAACGTCAGTGCTCGAATTGACTGGCACATGCTGTCCCCAAACCTCCGTTTCTCCATGATTTCCTCTCATTTGTCTGTCTGTCTTCTACAGGGAACACCTGGTAAAGATGGTCTGCCGGGCATGAGAGGAGAGAAGGGAGAAAATGGGCTCATGGGTCTGCGAGGCCCCAAGGTGTGTGTGAACCTTAATGATCATCGCTTTGATTAAAACTCAAACTGACTCTTGCGAGCTTTATCAGTAACCTTGAAGAGCCCTTCAGACCAGATGATCACACTGCTTGTGATTCCGCCACAGCCTGGAACCCATGCTGGTGTCCGACGTTTATCTGCATATGCACCTCAAGCTATTGGAATAAAGTTTGTGTGTGTGTGTGTGTGTGTGTGTGCGCGCATGCATGTGTTGAGGAATTGATTTGTCGAGTGCAGTGAGGCGCATGAAAGACTCCTGCGTATGAATCATTTCTCTCAGGGATACATGGGCCACTGCAGATGCAGTACTAGTCGCCCTTCAGCCGGGGGCAACGAGCGCACATGCATAGAAGATAAGAACTTTTATCTGGTTTCAGCATCCCTGATAGACCTCTATCCACTAATGACACAAGCAGTAATTGAAGTGTGCGTGCGTGCGTGTATGACTGACAGTTGAATGGTGCTTTATTCCATCTGTATAGTTCCATCCCAGGGAGCCAGTTGTAGTGTCATTAAGCCCTGTCATATTGAGTGATTGACAGTTTTAACGGTTTACAGGGAGAACGAGGTTTAAAGGGGGCATGCGGATCCAGTGGACCGAAGGGTGACAAGGTGAGTTATAAAAAGAGAGCGAGAAATAGAGTGAGAAGCAAGTTTGTGTGTAAGAGGTTTGTGGCTCTGTGTTTTGATGGGAGTGATTGCATTGTTCCTGTTCACAGGGGGATGCTGGGATTAATGGCAGACCAGGATTGCCAGGCAGGAAAGGAGAGCAGGTATTTACATGCACATTTATTTTTGTGTGAGGGATGTACCCGGCTTACAGAGAACATTCTTAGAATGTTGGCCGGCGTTCTCCAAAGGTTCTCTCAAAATTATTCAAAACATTCTTGCAGTAACGTTAGTATACAGTATACAGTAAATTATTTATAATTTCAAAAATGTTATTCTTAAGTTGTTAGTGTTAAGTTGTTACGTTGTACAATGTTTTCAAAACATTAAAAAAAAGAGTGAGTTGAATAACGTTCTTAAAACCAAGCAATTGAATGTTTTTAAAACGTTAAAGAATGAAAGTGTTTGAATAACGTTCTTAAAATCAAGCAATAACGGTAATACAGTGTCTAATACTGGCTGTTTTGAATGTTCCTGGAGCATTCAAAATAACAGTTGTAATGTATCTGTTATTTAAAGAAAACGTTACGGAAACGTTCCCACAACCCAAAATTGTTAGCTGAGTGATTCCTGCCGTTTGATGTGCAATAATGAGAGCTTTATTTTAGGGTGATGTGGGAGCTGCAGGTTCTCCAGGAAGCCCAGGGAAAGAAGGACTTATTGGAGCCAAGGTAAGATAATGTTGCACAGGAGATTTTCCTATTTTACATAAGCAGTATTAAGTAACATGTTCCTGCATCATGGGGGAAAATTGCACATCCCCCCTTGTTATTAAAGATGCAATTTTTTAGAATAAATTAGAAAAACACAGAGCAAATTTGTAATGGTGATCTGTTGATGCTCAGGGCGACAGAGGCTTTGATGGAGTTATAGGACCAAAGGGAACACAAGGAGAAAAAGGTGAAAGAGTGAGTATACCAACCTCTTAACATCACCTGCTGTTCTATAACTCTGGTCTAACTCGGCTAATCTCAGCAAAGTTACAGCTCATCAGCATTTCCACCAGAAAATGGCTCCCTCTTGCTTTCTTTAGGGCCCACCTGGCATACCTGGTGCTCCTGGTTCTAGAGGTGCGGATGGGCCTTCTGGTTTAACAGGCCCTCAAGGACCTGCTGGAGGTAAAGGTCCAGAGGGACTGCAGGGACAAAAGGTATCAAACATACTGTATATTACTGTACATGTGCAAAGGCAGATATTCATAATCTTTAAAACTGCTATTTATATTTATAAGAAAGTTTTGAGAACCGGATAGTCCATCATGTGTGAGGTATTATATATTTATTGTAGGGAGAACGAGGTCCTCCAGGACCTGCCATGGTTGGCCCACGTGGCATCCCAGGGATCCCAGGAGAGAGAGGAGAACAGGTCACTATACACATATTTTCTACCTCTGTTTCCTGACATACGTCCTTCACTTCTTAAATGTCTCTCTATCTGTGTATCAGGGTGAGATAGGCACTGATGGAGCTAAAGGAGACAAAGGAGAGCCAGCCATGACGGTCAGAACAAATAGACATTTATGATTCATTGTAAAGCATCATGCATTTTAATGCCGCTGCCTCAGCCTGTTTTTGAGCCCTTAAGATAATTAACAGTGACACAAAGACTGCTTGCATCTCTCTCTTTAAAGGAAGATGAGATTCGGGCTTATGTTCGCACTGAGATGAATCTGCATTGTGGTGAGTGGCTCTTGATGGTTGATGAAAATTGTGAAATTATTAAACCATCATCATGTGAATCTTTGTACTTTCTTAATATTGCAAGTTTGTCTCGTTACATTCTAAAATATAACCATTTGTTTTACTTCTGAAAATCACTTTTCATACTGTTGTAGATGATATGGCCTTTAAAAATTGTTCTATTGCTCATGATCAATTCTCTGTTTTTCTGTATCTCTCTCTGTCTCGTCCCTTAGCTTGTGGAGGAGGTAAGTCAACTTAAATAACTTTAACCAGTAAACAAAACCAGCTCAAACTCATGTGCACATCGTAAACTAACTGTATGTGACTGTCTCAGTCTGTGTAATCCCTGTTTTTTGACAACTTTGGTCCACATGTCTAAAATTCTGGAGTTCTGTGTCCTGATTTGTTGATCTAGTGCATGAATTTAAATCCATGGATGTCTGTGTGAGTGTGTTTCTCCATGAGGGTGCGAGTGTTTGTGTTCACTGATGGGTTTTACTGTACTCTGTGTGTGTGTGACTTTATGTGGGCATGTTCTCAGGTGCTCATGAAGTTCAGGTCCCTGTACCGGTCAAGATTTACAGGGGTCGCTCCTCCACGTCCCCTGAGCACCCACTCATCCATGGGGACGAGGAGGGTGAGTCTTATCTTCCATTCATTCTCATGTGTGAATGAATCTGTCTGTAAATCTATCTCGAAACATCTTCTTTTCTGCTCCACTGAAGAAAGCCAAATGAGGAAATAATGACAGGATTTTCATTTTTGGGTGCTCTAATCCTCTCCGTTTTAACAGAAACTGTGTTTCTTTTATTAGCATAAATGGGATATGCTAAATGCATGCTTGTATTTAACACTATCCAAATGCACATGCATATTAACCAATAAGCTACAAGATTTTCAAGAACCTGGAGAAGTCATTGTTCATTGCATGTATTTCCAGGTGAAAAGCTACATGTTGTGATGAACACAAATGATCCAGACTACGAGAACATTTACTCTATAGAGACTTACGATGATGACTCTCCAGTAGTGGAGACTGTCGACTACGACACCACTTTCAATAAAAGTGAGGGTTTGCCAGTCATTACCTAAAAAACTTTTACCTTTGTAAATGTGGGTGCAAGTGCGGACACAGTGTAACGTATGGATGTTTTGACAGGCAAAACCGTCTCTGTGGATTCATTAAAAGCTGAAAGGCCAAAAAGAGAAGTGAAAAATGAAGGTAAGCTGTCGCTTGTGATTCATCATGGTGATAAAAGGTTTGTTCAGTCACTGGATTTGTGCGCGGGTATGTCTGGGGAGCTTGGCTGTACTGATTCATCACAAATATGTGACACTGTAATAGCAGTATCACTGGTACGTTCTGTTTGAAAATACATTGTGCACATTGTTACGGCTTGTCTGTATCTTTCACGTCAGATGTGGGGAAAGAAAAACTGAAATGCTTAGAAACATCTATGGAAACGTACCAAACTTTTGTTAATGTGTCTTACAACAGCATTTGGTGATGACAGGCTATCATAATTCTGCGCTCTGTAATTGTTGCTCTCCGTTGGTTGTTAGCCGCGCTCACTTCCTTGTTGTTTGTCTGTGTATCTTCAGCATGTTGTCAGCTCACTGACTCATCTGTACGACAGCGCTTAGTATGAGAACGCAGGCGGCTTGCCCACCACAGACAAGAACAGAACATTTCTACAGATGTTCTTTGAGCTACACAAACATGAAGTAATCACAGCTTAAAAGCTGGAATCGGCCTTGCGTACGTTTGTACGTTTAGCGTATATACAGACATCCTGAAGGCTTTTTTCCTCACTTGCTTCAATTAACATTAATCAATTTTCATGAATTAAAGACTCGATAATTAAAGACTCCCGTTTCGCCTGATTTGCTAATCAATTCGAATGACTCATTAAAATGAATCACTACAATTTATTCACAAATTGAACAGCAGGTTGAACTGTATGTTTGCTCGCAGATGAAAATGACATTAAAAATTGTGCCGGGTGTTATTTGTCAATATATTATGTCTCAACTTCCAGTCTTTTGTCAAATACAGTTCAATAGACTCGCAGCAGTGTATATGTGTCCACCAACCCAAATATTGGTTTTCCTTCACCAACTTTAACATGCATACTAACCCCTTCACTGGAATATGTGGGGGTGGCTTTTTAAAACGTGTCAGAAATGTTATAATGGCATATGTCATGGAATAAAAGAGGAATTCCTTATTATCTCTTATTATCTCTGTTGTTTACGACACAACAGTTGAGCTGTTCCTTTGTGTCTGTGTGTGTGTTTTTAGACTTTTGCATGCTGCCGATGGATGAGGGCGATTGCTCTCACTACACTCTGCGCTGGTACTTTAACTCTGAGGTGGGAGTCTGTAGACCTTTTATCTACAGCGGCTGTGGAGGAAACGCTAACCGCTACGTACAGAAAGAAGAGTGTGAGCAGCACTGTCTCCCGCAGTGAGAAGGTACATTAACACTCAGCGACTAATGCACAGGGCTGTGCAATAATTCATGTTATGTTTTCATGTCAAATATTAATTGAATTGAATGGGATAAAGATTTTTACACTGCATCATTAAAAGCAGAGAAGTGTCTCTCACACTGTTTGTTTTGTGTTATAGATTTGTGTTTGAACTTGAAGACAAGAGTTGGGTAACATCGCCTTCCTCAACTCCTCAAGCAAATATTATTAGCTCTTCTAGAGGTTTGTCTTTATTTATTTGTGTCCATTGAGCTGTCTGACATCTGTTAATCTTTTAATTAGCTGTCAATCAGGTTTCGTCTAAGATGGTATGTACTTTTGACCAGCACATTACATTGCAGGCTTAAGTCAAATACAGTTATTGTTTCACATAGTGAGCTGTCTATAAATGCTTGTGAAAGCAATTAAGAAAATATAGCAGGGTGCAGACACTGTATATTATTGTTATAACACACTTACAGTACTCCAGTCCCAATACAGTATATCACAGCATATCTTTAGTTTCTTTCTATATGTTTAATTTTGTGTCATAAGCACATTTTTTAGGTGCTACGTACAGAAATGTGTTCCACACATTGTAATACTTCAGTTCTTCAAGAATTATGTTAGACTTGTTCCTGGAACCATCTGTTCTATTGTACAGAATTGTACTGTAAATGTTGATCTGTTTTTTTATCAGCTTGAATGTTGTTGTATTATCAGATGTTGCATGTTTACTTCGACTTAAAAAACAAATGGTGCTATTTTTGAAGCTATTTTTATATTGTTGATTGATGTTAATGTCTTCTCGTATTGCATTGATTATGCGGTATTTGTATTCCATTACAGTATATGGAGTACACGGCTAACGTTCAACACAGTTTACATTTATTTCTGAACAGCACAGTAAACGTCTACTCATTGATATACATTTACAATAAGACAATGTGCATTCGCAATAAACCTCTTTTTACATAAAAACAGTTCTTCATATACTGTAGTGTGATCAGTGTTTTTGTGTTGAACATTTGCTTGGAATAAACATTGAATTTCAGTGTCGACACGCCTCACTAAAATTCTTTTATTTGCTATGATTGTATGATCCAGACTCCAGTAGACTATTTTTGATTTTGCCGTATCAAACGTTACCTGGGGGTTATTACAAGGTCATTGACCTTTAGTTTACTGTATACAGACCAAAATTACACGGTCCCTTCTTTCTCTATTCCATCTGTTTATTGGCCATGACTCTGTTTTTCCTTTTTGTTTGTTTATCCTAGTCACACATTTGATGATTCAGTAATGATTATGGACCGTCTTGTTAAGATGCCAGCATACCATCATTACTACTGTTCCAGGGCTGTCACTCAAACGCTGTTTACATATTCATATCAGAACTACTCATTTATTTAATGACTGCATTTTAAACACTCCATCTGTTAGGGTATTTAATTTTGTGTTATATTCGCATGTCTGTTTATTAACAAATTGTTTAAGCGTCAGTCTATATTTTACCACAGTCTCCTGCTAATCGTAGTTCATTTTTCAGATGAATTGATCACAGTCACTTTTAATGGGTTTATCTCGATATCAATTCAATTGGTCATCTGACAGCAGCTCATCGCTGACAACAGTGAGTGGTCAGCTTTGTTGTGACATGCCATACGTCAGAAATGCCCCAATAATATATCATGTTTTAATCAAGGTGTATGGCAGACAGAGTATTAAACATGTAGAAGAATGAGCATGCTTACAAGCGCGTGATTTATCTTCTCAGATCATTGCGTTTTGCGTTATACCCGTTCAGTAAATATCAGTGGCTGTGTTAATTGCATTTTGAAAGGTTAGATGACATTGAACTTGACATTGAAAAGCGGTATCTTTACAAATTCGTTGATACGCTAACTTACCATTAACAAACGTACATCGGTTCACCAGAGACGTGCGCTTTACACTGATTTTGTGTATTGAATGTATTGAACAGCAATAACTAGTCATGGGATAATTGGTTTAGTATGTTAATTAATCATGTTAATTGAAAATAAAACGTAATTTTCACATAGAGCGAAGAATATATGTCGTATATCCCTTTCTATGGAAACATGTCTTATAAGTTTGTTTTCGTAAGGTGCAGCGAGCAGGTTGTGCGTTTCCACTATAAAGCCTGCGGCGCGTGTGTGCATGCGTATGCGTATGCGCGCTCGCGCCAGGAGAGCAGGTCCAGTACGTCTAGTACACAGGATAGCGGCACTCATGGGTACTCGGAGAGACATAGTGGCGATTTCTGTCACCGTTTAGCACCACCGAAGGTGCGACATTTATTCCAGTCACGTCCCTGACAGCGGACTGTCCTGAAGCCCTTAGGAATCTCGCGCTCTAGTGAGCGAGTAGCGCGCGCTCGGCACGGACCGCAGTGGAATGTAGCGGGGATTCCCGGTGCGCGAGTCGTACGCGCGGGGCAAGGTGAGTAAAAAGCTCCCCGATGCATCTTCACTCCATTGACAAGAATTGTGCCATTGTGCTTTTTGCATAATTGTCATTTGATTCTGTTTCTTAATCCCGGCGAGATGTCACTCTTTAACCATTCCCTGTTAAGTGATGCATGCATGGGAATGGAGATAATAACCGAAACAAACTGTGTTTTTTATATAGACGTGACACCAAATTTTCATAACGGCAAAAACTGGTAAAATCAGATGCGGTTAGTGGTCGCCACTACGGACGATTTGTTTACCAAGCAATACCATGTGTTGGGTAAAATCCGCGGTCAGCGGTGCCTCTATATCTGTTGCCTGTCCGGGCAGAAATTCACGGCGTCTTTTATATAGCTGCACTAAATTAATTATTTGCATTTTAATTAGCGAACGTGCATTGTCATCAATTACTTAATGACCACTGATTCGTGGGTTACGAGTTGTTTATTTGCGACAGTTTAGTTCTGATGTCTAAGGGCATAAATCTCACATGTTCATGGTCTCGAACACAACTGGACGGGCACACACTCACAGACACGTGACTACATCAAATGGGGAAAAAAGTTAAACGCGCCTGCTCTAATCATTTGGCATTCATCAGCCCAGCCATTATCATCTTTTTCTCTCTTGCTCCCACATGCATTCACATGCACGCGCATTCTCACGCTGATTACAGCCAAATGATTCATTTTCAGATGCACTTAACTTCAGATCAGGTCTGCAATATGGCAAGAGAGAAAAGAGAGGAGGGAGGATTAGATGGAGTGTGAAAATACCTAATAAGACAAAGCGGGAAGAAACGGGCTGCGTCTCGCTGCTAGAAAGCGGCAGTCAAAAACCATTCTGGTGTGGAGCAGGTGTATTAGTGGCCCTGTTCTTTTGAGAATGGGTATGAAAGGAAAGTGGTATCTGGATCATCAGCCTATTTTAGTTCCATCAAGATGTTAAGTTATTTTGGTTGCTTGCTGCGTAGTGAATATTGTTCCACCTGCTGTCACACTCTCTTGGTTCCATCGTCCCTGTAAACAAATTATGTCTCTGCATATTAATTTTACAATTAATCTGTCTCATTACAAATCAATTTTGTCTTGTTGCACTGAAGGGACCGGTGTGCACAGATACCCCAATGAATCCCTCTGCTAAGGCAAAGTTCACCTAAAATTAAAATTCTGTGTTTTTTTTTCACCCTCATGTCTTTTTAATAAGTATGCTGTTATTTCTTTTGGTGAAATTTAAAAACGCTCTTTTCTGAAGCTCTGAAATCAAAATCTGCATTCACACTGAGAATGATTTGCAGTAACAATGCAACAGAGAGCTGGTTTGTATCCTAAACTGCCCACATTACCCTTATACAGTCCTCTGTTTAAGGGGACAGCCATTTGTAGTGGTGTCTGAAACTGTAGTCGACATTATCGAGTGCTCTCGTTCAATCCCATGATGCACTGCAATAACGAATGTTCAACTGGTGTACATTCAGCAGCTAGCCACTATAAAAATCTACTGTTAGAGTAGCACCCAATGAATTGCCATGTATTGTCCAAATTCACTCACTTGTTTTCATTTAATCCTTAAAGTGGACTATATTCATGATGTAGGGAATAGTGAAAAATTGCCCTGGTGATTTCTGAAGATTGTTGTCAATGCAACAGAATTAAACAGCACTCATTTTCATGCAAATTAGTAGCAAAGCAATGTGGTGTCATTTGTCATTAGCTTTTACGTCATTGACACTGAATGACATTGGTTGTGGCGTGTCACATGACCAGTTGCAATAGGGCAGATTGATTAAAGGATTTGAGTACCTTCAAGGTGCTTTTGTAATGTTTTTTATGTTGACCGGGGTGGGTATTGCGAACTCTTATTGTATAAAACAGAGCAGTGTAAATATTCAGCTTAATGTCTCATTTTTGTGTTTCACAGAAGGCATAACAATATACAGGTTTAGGACAACATGAGGGTGAGTAAATATTTACAGCATTGTCATTCTTGAGTCAACAATGCCTTTAACAGCCGGGCAGCAAACCAGGGCAGACAGACTTAATTAGCATGGAAAACAAAGATGAGAAAATTGCATCTGAGCAGTGGTAGAAAAAGCTGATGCAGCAGCTCAAAGAGTGAAGACATAAACAGTCTAAAGAAAGATGGATGGGCCTCAAGTAAAACAGAGTGATGGATGGAGGGTAGGAGGTTTAAACAAACTCCTCCAGCTATTTAACAACACAGTAGGCACCTGCACTTCCTACTCATCTCTGTCATGTTTTTGCCCTCTCTCTCCCTCTCTCTCTCACTATATCTTTCTTTTTCTCTCACTGTCTCTCTCCCTCTCTTTCTCTCTCTCTATCACCTTATCCCATCTTCCTCATTCTTGACTCTTAAATGAATACTATAGTACCACCATGTTACACGTGTAAACAATTATGGTACTAACACTGTACTTTTGGTTAATGTCAGGTCTGGACATGTATGTGTACATTTCACTGACCAACCTATGGATCCAATACTCCAGCAGATGGATTCATTTTCATAGCTTACTTTGGACTTTCAAGTGTAAAGTGTAAATTGGTGTTGTTTTAAACAAAATGGCTTCTTTTATTATAATACATGCCTGTCAATGACAACCTATATTTTTATAACACAATTGTAAAACTCTGGCTAGTCTCAATTCTATGGTAGGACCATGGTATTCATTTAGCTGTATTCATCAGCCCTTATTTCTATGTATATATGAGCATAAAAATAGATTATCAGGCCGCTATTAAGTCTTTATTCATCATTCAGAATTTAAGTCCTGAAACTGTGTCTTCTACCGTCTGCGCTGACCTCTTTTCATTGTCACTATGGCGTGAGGAGTATCAGCATGCCAGGCGTATTGCCCTCCCCTCCCACTGCAGTGTCCTTCCGGTACACATCCAAAACTTTTCTCTCGAGGTCAGTATCACAGATGTGCTCGAGGCAAAGGCTGAGTTTGACGTCGACAGCCACAACTGCGGAAATGTAAAAAATTCCGTAAATTTGACCACTTTTAAACGGTAGACCAGTTGCCATAGTAACAGCCATCCTAGAAATGGGATCATTCTCAACTCATTTATTTATATATTTATGATTTTGGGGGGGAATGACAGGCTGCTGTGATTGTGCAACCTGTGATTTCAAAACAGCTTGTGTTGCAGAGCATGTTTTATAACACTTTGGTTTGATTTCGTTGTATTCATAACAATCTGTTACGCACATTAAATTGCAAGTCGTTACAATCAGGAAGTCTGTGAGTTAAGAGAGTTCTGCTGCTTCTCAATGTACGAAGCAAAATGTATCAAGGTTTCCATGATTGCTTGTATCCTTGGTCATGTATGAGTGATCGTCTCGTGCTGTAATTCATCAATCTCAGATCGGGTAAATCTCCCAAAAGCTGTCACAAGCACATTTGTGTCATATTTCAACGCACACACACACACATATTTTCTCCCCTGATTTACAGTATTTAAAAAATGTAACTCTTTACTGTGATAGTAAAATTATATTTTGTATTAAAATGTACTTTATTATTTTTAGATTATATTATAATATAACATTGCTATATATTCATAAGAATTTTGGAGAAAATGTGTTTAATTTTCTTGAAAAACGTCTTGGTGAAAAACATGGTCTATAATGGTCCACCTTCTCACACATACAGTCACTCATCTTTATTGCCTTGTCTTGCTAGATCAATACCTTATTACATCTCAGATCAAAACAATTTGAATTGCTAATACAGTCACAATACCGTCACTGTGGGTGTTTTAATATTAAATTTGTCTGGTTCATAGAAAAATGTGCTTCATTTTGTTTTTGTGTTTTGTCATAGAGCTGTCAATAATTCATCAGAGCCCCAAGAAAACACCTGAGTAGGTGGAGCATGGCCAGTGGGTGTAGCTTGCATTACTATGCCTGAAGGCACATGGCAATGGTGTCCATGGAAACAGATGGCAGCTTTACCGAGGGTCATGGTCTGTCCCTCCTACAGGCAGAAGATGGCGTGGGGGCCGGACTCACACAGCAGGAGGGGGCGTGGCTTGGTTTCCGGGCTACAGTGAGTGCTGTGTTGCTATTGGAGTTGCTCCTGGGAGTGGGCGGTAACCTGACAGTGCTGGTGTTATACTGTGGTCACTGCAGCCTGTTGGAGTCTGTCAGTCATGCAGTCACGCTCAGTCTTCACACCCTTGACCTGCTACTATGTCTTCTCTGCCTGCCGATTACTGCCACTCTCCTAATATTGGGCGGAGCCTCAGTTCCTCACCACGCCCTGCTCTGCTGCCTTCACGAATCAGCATCCAGCTTCGCCAGTGTGGGCACTGCACTTAACCTGTTGCTCATCAGTTTAGATCGATATGACATCAGTGTCAGGCCAGCCAATCGTTTGCTGACACAGAGAAGGGCAACTGTTTTGCTTGCTGGAGTGTGGGTGATTTCCTTAGCCGTGCCAGTCCTACCATTTGTGGAGGCGGGGTTTGTGTCGGAGCAAGGTGAGGGAGTGTTTGTGCACTCCAATAGCACTGTGCTTTGTTCGGAGTGGGGGGGGACTCTGCAGGCTCATCTGTTACTGCAGGTGCCTGTCTTTCTGTGCTCTCTAGCTGTGATGCTGTTTACATACTCGCGTATTCTTCAGGCACTGCGCATTCGCATTGGACGCACACCCAGGCCCCAACGAGACACCAAGCGGCCTGCCCATCGCATTTGGTTGCGCCGTAAACGATCAACCAGGTCTCCAGATCACATGACCAGAAACACACCCACCTCCCCTCCACCACTGTCTACTGGGCCACTTATCGCCTCAGATACTGTTACCACAGTAACCATCAACACTGAAACCAATACTCCCTCACTGACCACGCCCCTAAGCCCCACCCCCACTATATCTGTGATAACGTCACCTTTAAGTCCCACACCCACTGCTTCCATGATAACCACACCTTTAAGTCCAGCAGCCTCTGTGTCTGTTCTAACGAGTCCCCACATCCCCTCTCCTGCCACCCCATCACTGACCACACCTATAAGTCCCACACCCACTGTGTCTACAGTAACCGCACAGGTGAGTCCCGCCCCTGCCCAGGGTCCACCTAGTATGGGTGTGGGTGCTTCTGTATCGGCCATCTTGGCATTACGCCGAGCAGTCCGCCGCCACAGAGATCGCAGGGAGCGTCAAAGGCGAGTCTTTCGCATGTCTGTCATAATCATCCTCTCTTTTCTTCTATGCTGGGCCCCACTCTCCATTATGCCCCTCCTCATGCTGGCTATTGGACCCTCTGATTGGCTGGAACGTCTGAGACTCTGCTTCCTGGTGCTTGCTTATTGGACGGTAGTGCTGCATCCACTGCTATATGCGTTCACGCGGCAAAAACTGCGCAAAGTTCTGCATACTCGCCTGCGCAGGCTTCGCCCACAGAACCCGCAGACTCGTATACGCACCAATACCAGGATTCACCGCAAACACAGGGCAGATTGCAGCGATGCCCCTGACCGTTGCCTGACAGAGGCTGTTAGAGAATGATGTAGAGTGTTTGTGACTTATGGCTGTAGGTATGAGTGACAGCAAGTGTGTACAGGAAACAGGGGCGTAAAAATCATTAGAACTGGGAGCAGTATGTGTCTCCTTCTTCTAGTACATTTTTAAATTCGTTACCAATCCGTTTCTGAAAATAATTCGTACATTTTAGGAGTTTTGTTGTTTTTGCTTGGCTGTGATGCAAAAAATTGATCATGGCTAACGCCCAACTTACCTGCCTTTCAGCCAATCAGGTGGGACTACTGGGTCAACATAACATCGGTTAATTAATATTCATGAGTCGAGCTGATCTCATACCGTTCCTACGCCCCTGACAGGAAACCATTAATGTGTTAGATGTGTTAGATGATATGTGTGACGTGATCGCATTTATAGAAGAAATTAAAAGACGTCAATAGGTCTCTATTGTCCACGAGTGTGTAGTATCACTGGCAACTTATCAGCACAGGGTTTCTAAAGCACACTGAACTCGGTTCAGAGAGGTCAACAGGGCCACTGTCTAATTAACCTGTAGAGCACAAATATTCCCATGGTGCTAGGGATAAGAGAGTTTGAGAGCGTGTACCTACAGGCATGAGTTTGTAAGAGGCCATGTGCAATACAATTCAAAATCCAGGTTATGCATTGCATGATTTCCGTATAAATTAATAGCAATTTATTGGCATTCATTGTGTGGTGATAATCGTAGCCATCTTTCCACCAGTAAACACACATATACACAGATTTGCAGTGTCCCTCTCATTGGTAGTATAGAGAGGGCAATAGATTTATCATTGTGTTTATGTATACGATCAGGGATGTAAATAGTCACAAATGTTACTGTGGTTTGAAACTGCAGCCAATATGAATTCTGCTCTACTGAGGGCATGTGTACTGGTTCGATCAGTTTCAGAAAATTCTGGCAAAACCACTTTTACATTGTCTAAATTAATATATTTTATTTGTGTCCCGTAAATGTATATCTTGTCAGTGTTGTATATTTTTTTGTTTTGAGATGGTTATTGTATTCCTTTACAGTAGAGGAGCAATAAGTCTGAATAACAGTAATAAAAATATTCAGCCTCTTTTCTTGTTTGCTTTGTTTGTTTGCAACCCCAAATGTCTTAATTTCTTCTCTAGAACAAAAGCATTTACACACAGATCCCACAACTTTTGAACAACAAGTTTGTACTTACAAGCAGCAGTTTCTACAATTACATTTGGCCATTTAGCAGATGCTTTTATCCAAAGCAATTTACAAATGATAAACATCACAAGCAATTTATCATACAAGAAGAGCCAACAATACTGGCAGCACCGCAATTACTAAAGCAGGTAAAACTGACAACAGAGAACAAGCAGGTTGTTTTTATAGAACGTATGTTTTAAAAAGAGCTGAACATAACTAGACAAGATTCCATGAATACATTTTTCGTCTTGATTTGCATCATTTTTCCAGGTCTGAAAAACAAATGTTAAATATTTCATGATATTTTTAGGGTTCCTATGACTGTGACACACACAGATAAAGTCATGCTCAGCCTGTTTACCAAAGCCCAACAAAAACTGTCAGTCACACCCATGAGATTCAGTTCTGAAACTGCAAGGACTCTGTATTTTTCTAATGCGCAAAGTTTGCCGTTCTGAATGCATTTCTTGCATTGATTAACAGTCTAACCCAGCTTACAGTGTTCTTGCAGTAACATTTGTAGAACCTTTTATTTTAACATTATATATCACATATATTGAAAACATTGTTCTTAAGTTGTTACTGGAATGTTTATTCCAGTAACATTACAGAATTTATATTAAGTTTGAATAATGTTCATATTTACATTTACATTTAGTCATTTAGCTGACGCTTTTATCCAAAGCGACTTACAAATGAGGACAGGAAGCAACTTCGATTACAATAAGAGACAACAGTGAATAAGTGCTATACACAGGGCTCAGGTTTTCCAACACAGTATAAGAAAGTTTTTTTTTTGTCCCCAAGTAGAAGTGGGGGTGTGTTAGTAAATTAGTCGCAGAAGAAAATATCATATAATCATATAATCATAAAGCAATAATGTTAACACAACATCTAAACTGGACGTTTTGAATATACAAAATAAGCTGGGAAGCCTCTTACTGTGATCATTTATTTAGGTGTATATATATTGTGGGTTCTGTTAATGAGAATACACTAGCATATATATATATATACACTAGCAACTGTATATACATTAATGGTTTCTGAGAATATGCTAGTGTATTCTCATTAACAGAACTCATTCAGAAGTGCAGCCTGCTTCGATATATATGATTAAACCATGTTGAGAAAGGTTGACTGACTTCATTCCATGCTGCTGATAAAAGTCAAACAGGCAATTAAGAACCCCCTGTGTCTCTGTCAGCAACACACAGAAGATGAAATGCTGTTTGAGGGACACTCAAAGAAATACCCGCTGAATGAGTGAAGTGGCAGCCTTTCAAATGTCTCACAGACCTTATATGTTATTCATCTTTAAAGACCTGGTGGTGGTTCATCCAAATTGTGTGCGCAAGACGTGAAGAAGCGCTCAATTCTCATTATCAGTGATAACAGCAGCACTTGTGAGGTCCTATTAACACTTATTAATGTTTGATGTCTCACACTGACATTTAATGTTTGCAATCTCATTGAAAAGGCGATAATGGAGGTTTGTTCCTCTACACAGAAGCAGAAGCTTCTTCTAATAGGTAGGTCATGGAACCTTATGACCTCACAGGTCAAAAAGCAGCTGCTTTTCTCCCTTTTCATCAGTTTTTTAGAATTTAATTAATTATTTTACATCACCATAAAACCGAATATATAAAAAGTAAAAATGAATGTTTATGGTGAACATATTGTGTGATTTGCTATCATGGATACATTGTAAGGTTCAGTCATGCCTGTGGCACCTAAAATTTTTTTTACAAAGAAGTGTTGTAGCAATACCATAATACAATGATCTCTTTAGATGATTAGAATATTAATGCGGCGTGGTTTTTACTTGCCAATTCAAGGTAAAATACAGTTACATAATACTGTGGCAGTATGATAAAAATGTGGTCATTCCACAGTACTTTTTGTTAACGTTACACTTGTACACATGCAAACTTGTACACATGGCTGTGCCATGACTAAAGTCCCTGCCATTTCATTAACAGTTGGCCTGTGCAGTAATACACACTAGGTATCTAGATAAACAGGTATTTTGTCATAGCTGTGTAAAGACTGAAACTCAGTTTAATAAAAATGTTAGATGTCAATGTAAATTTGTAAATGTGTTCTAGAAATAGCTAATGTGGCCTAGTGTTACTAATTTGACTAATATTGTGTCCATTCTGTTATTCAGTCACTGAAAACAAATACGTATGGGTGAACACACATACACACAGTGATGAGGAAAAGCAATTTATGTAATTAAATTTACATTATACAGATGAAATACTCCAATTTACTTGTTTCCTGAAGCTGCTGATTAGTATTATAGCTGTCTGTTTGTGTGCCTTAATGAGAAAAAAAAGAGAAAGACAGACAAACAGAGAGGAGGACAGAGACAAAAACAGAAAGAGGATTGCTGGGTAATATTTCCCCCACTGTATGCAACATGAAAATACTGCCATGTATTCATTAACATTCTTCTCTCTCTCTCTCTAACACACACACAGACACACATACACACACACATACACTCACTCACACTGACATCTTTTAAAATCTCATCTGTTACACACACTCATCATCTCTTTTTTTATCACTGTACTGTGCCAGTCTCTCTCTCTCTCTCTCTCTCTCTCTCTCTCTCTCTCCATTCTATCACTCCTCTCTTCGCCAGACTTGCATAAGAACAAAGAGCATCTGCCTGTGCAAGGGGAAAGTCACCTTGAAGGAGAGAGAGAGACAGAGAGAGAGAGTTTGTGTGGGTGGAATAAAGTAGCGGAAGGATAAATCCTATAACCAGCGTTGCGACAGTGAATCAGACATCAAGAACAAATTCCCATGCGTGCCTTGTTCACACAACCAGTTTTTTGATGATAATAATAAACATATTCGTGACCTCTTATTTTTCGATACATGTATTAGCTTTGTTTATTATTTGTACACAATGTATGTTCTTTGTATTTTGAACCCTCTAAAAATGTGCCCTTGTAATGCTTTGTTTTTAAAGTCAAATCAACAGAAACGCGTTTTCGTGACATTTTGCGACACACTTGACAATCATTTTTCTGCCAAAGGTCTTCGGTCGTCAATCAGAATACGCTGCTGCAGAATACAAACAAAAATATCAGTGGATTTGTTCTATAAAACATATCATGTAAAATCTTAAAATCTCGTTTTGTGTGTAATATTTCATTTAGTATAGAACCAATAATACGCATTTACGCCTACACATTACATAGCGTATTTACATTCCAAAAAATCATTTTAACACACCAAGACCCTTCTGTTATAAGCCGAAATAGCTCAGTTGGGAGAGCGTTAGACTGAAGATCTAAAGGTCCCTGGTTCGATCCCGGGTTTCGGCAGTTTTGTTTTCTCCCTATGAAATGCAAGTCCCAATTTTCCCATAGACACTAATATTCTACGCTTGCAAATACAAATATTTGTCCAATATAAAATTAAATAACAGTAAGACTAAAGAACTGTAAGACGTTATATGCAGGGCCCGCCTGAGTTGCGTAATGTGTAAATCGTGGCCTCATGGCGTCGCTGTGGTTGCAATTATTTTTCGGTCGTGCCCATCCTGCTGTTTTACTCCTATTCCGCCAGGGGTCGACATTGCCCAAAACTGGTCTAACACCACGCGAAAACAACTAGAGAGAACATTATGTTTTTGAACAGAAAAGCGTGGAAGTCACTGGACTCCAGTCTTGCTTTACGGTACAGAATGTTTAAAGGTTTCAATGTCTTCTGTATGATCTAAATATAACCTAAATCCAAACATATTTCACACTTTTTATTTACATGTTGCCTTTTTAAACGACAAATAGTTGCTGAAAACAAATCACAGTCACACTTAACAGTTTTGTAATTGTATACATTAATATTAATTAACTTAATATTTGATTAAGCATCCAAACGTTTTTAAATTAAGGTCCATTTTAAAAGTTCAGATGGCAGCACATGTTTTCAGAGAGTGAAACTAGAAGCTAGTGTGTTTTGTATTGTTTTCTAGACAAATGTTTGTTTTAACCATCAACCATACTAAATTATTTATTTATATTTGATCGGGCATCATTTTCTCAGTTTGTACAGGCGTGTGACTGGTGTTGGTGATGTTTTTTGGAATGATATTATAGCATTAGAGAAAGCATATTAACTGCTGGTCTTAACATTAGATCAGTTCTCAGCTAGCCAATCAGCCATTTTCCCCACAAGTTTATTAGAATTGTGACCCTTTCAGAGCACAAGAGAAACAGCTAGAATCGATGGTTTGTAGTGTGCCAGTGTAGTTTGACAGTAACACAGTGTAGTTTGTGCAACAGTTCAAATTTAGTTCACACAAATGGACAAAGACCCATTTGACAACTGCTATTACATAACAACTGATATGCAGCCATATCCTTAAGCGCCTCCTCCTTTTTTACAGAGATACGCACACACACTTTTCTTCCGCTGTTCATGTGTAATCAATCATCACATTTGTTGTCAAACTGTCACATTTTTGATTCCTAACCATATGCTTGTACAGACTGTTTATTATAATCACACCCTTTTTCCATTATCCCTAGAGGAGACTTAACCCCATAAACCCAAAATATGACACACAAGTTTCTGCTTCTCTAATATCTCAGCCTGTAGATGGAACCTTGAGTATTTGGGTAAAATGTACCATTTTGACGTTGTTTAAAGAATGTTGGACTAATGAAATAGATTTTAGGTTATTGCTGGTTGCATTAGGTGTAATGGGTTACAAAACCCAGACATAATCAGACTTGATAGCACTTCTGTATTTTAGCACTGATATTGGGGCAAATATGCTTAGTTACACAGATATTGCTTAAATATGTTAAAATGGGTCAATGAAGTTGAGTGTACAATACTCTCATGGTTCCTGATCCAGGTAGCATTCCAGGTAGCAAAATAGTTTATAAGTTCAATGTATAGACCAAAGAATAAATGATTGCTAATCGTGGGCCTGGTTTATTACTTTACTGGTCGGTGTGTGTTTCAAAATAACTGCCTTAATCATGAAATGTCATTAGTTAAATTGTCCGGGCCACATCTGGTATGTCATTAAAAGCTTTATGGTTCTTTACAGCTTTTGGATGTCTCACAGTGGTATAAAGATAACTAAAATAAGCAATGGCAAACAAATACCAGTAGTTCTGAAACGCATTGAACTGTTAGGAGGAAACAGACTCACTTTTGTCACATATGTTATTGTAAGATGTACTGCTGCAAGAAAGGAAGCTGTTTAGTACGGTATGGTTCAGATGTGTTTGTGTGGTAGTCATTTAGCTGTCACTAAAATGACTAATTTGTTACATGTGGTTAAATCCCTTAGTTACTAGGTGTCTAATTGGGATCTTAGTTACTCAGTTACTTAGTTTCTGATTACCCAATATGGGCTGTGTGACGCTAATGTTTTCAGAGAAGTTTTTTAACAATTAGGCTCAATATGAATCAATATGGTGGCGTTTATATATCGTTTGACTTCCCTTTTTCTGTTATATCTGATTTGTCTGTGTTGTTAAAACTGCATTTGCTGTTGTAAAGACACAGACAGCAAATAAAAAAAGCATTTTTGTCAAAAAACTCACAGGTTTGTTTGCGCAGTATCAAGCACTAAATTTATAGCTTAAAATACGGTATAATATAGTTTTAAATACGGTAACGTTACTGTTTTTCAGTTATATCTGGTGCGGTTATCTCTTACTGTACTGTTTAATATCAATCGGGAAATGAGGTCAATGAGGAAACGATTCCTCTCTCTTCATCAGAAATGCCTGCACTTCCTCTTTATGGCATTCAGGCACTTATCTGTGTGTGTTTGTTGCACACTCTTTCAAGTATGCTAGAAATATTGCACAGCCTTATTAAACCTTCATTTGTAGTCGTATCCCACCCACTTAGTGTGTGAGTCTTTGTTGATCATGTTGTTTTTCCTGGTTTCTGCATTCCAGGAAATTGCTGTGTATTGTTTTTGTCAATTACAATAGAACACAAACATGTCTCAAGGGGTCAGAAAGGGGCAGTTAGGTAAGTGTAGGTGGTGTGTTGTATTGGATGCTGTTGATTAGTCTCATGCTGTACTTATATGGGTAGTTGACATGATATATTAAACACCGTCCTGCAGCTTGAGATGCTATACATTCATAACTGTTATACTTGTAGTTCTATGATCATATTCGTTGAGGGACTAAATGGAATATTTGTATCTTTAAACTCTTAATTTTCAGTTACAACATCCGAAACATATGCTTTTCATACATATATGATGTCTATTCTGAAATCTGATGAATTAATCGGCACATATTTGTCAACTACCCATATACACCAACAAACATCAGAATAAATTGTGGTTCTGATTATTTAACCAGTATTGTGCGGGTAGTTATCTAGTTTATCCTGTATAATTAAAAGGTACAGATGACTTTAATAACATCATTGTAGTCTACAGCAGTTATACAGTGTTTACTCATAACACATCAGTGTTTTGTTGTGATATGTGAGTGTGTTATGAATCACACAGGTATATAGTGTTTTGGTGAAAGGAAGCAAAGTATATGTATATACTGTTGTTTTGTAATAGTTTGATCTAATCCACGTTGCTGTAGCCATGTGATTTTTTTTTCGGAAGCAGAGAGATTCCATACAAACAGAAATAATGTTGAGCAGTCAGACATGTTTTGCAGGATGAGCAGCACACGGCACAGACACACACACTCAGACACGTTGTGCATGTTACAATGAGACAGATGCTGACTTGATAATAACTGTCTCTTAGTCTAATGACAGTCCTGTCCTGCAGCAGAACCCTCCATTATTTTCAGCGCTTCTAATGACTTCTGTGTTAATGTCGGCTCTCAGTGTTTGTTAGCAAGAACTACAAAGGTTATATATATATATTACTTAAATCCAAAGACAGAAAACTATTGCATTATAG
>JAZGTJ010004117.1:0-32222 GCA_036877575.1 Botia almorhae
AGCTCGCCAGTGCTTGCACAACTAGACTAAGTGAGCAAAGAAATATAAAAGAAAATAAATAAAAGAAAGTGATGCATTTAATATTATCCTTAATGTTATTGTGACTAGTGTTTTTATAATTTTGGCCACCACTGTATGTTCACATTTTTTTGCACTGAATATGCATAATCAGCTGACTATGTATGTGGTCATTTAAACACAATAAAACTAATTTCCTGTATAGGTGTAAGAGCCTATGTAACTATGGTTACACTTAGGTTAAATATTTATATTGACAGCTATTTATGTGCTCTTAGTAACTAATTAGTGACCATTTGATTTCCAGACTCTAGTGATACATATAATAAATCACAAATTTTAGTTTGCAGAAATGTTGCCAGAGCCACAAAGTACTTGTCTTGAGATCAGGCTCCTCACATATTGAGATGTTTTTTATTTTCATTTTCTTTTTTTTTGACAATATTTAAAATTTAAGTGAAGTGCTAATTATTATTATATAACTAATTATATAGGGCATTGGTTGTTTAACAAGTTATTCTTCACTGCATGCAAGTTCCAACACTGTGTGCATTTTGATTTTTCTTTTTCTATTTCTTTTAGTGAAGAACACCAGAGGTATTGTGGCAAGTACACACTGGCACTAGAGGCTTTCAAAAAGGGGAGCTCTATGAAAGCTGCCTTTGAAAGCATGGGACTGGACCGAGCTACCATTGCCCGCACAGCAGTAGTTGCTGAATTGAAATTAGCTGCTCCTGAGGCCTTTGACGCTATCACTCCATGGAATGAGCGTGTGGAGAAGCTCTCCACATTCCTGGAAAGATGTCGTGCCGCAATCAGCAGTGACATCAAAGAAAAAAATTCCAAAATGAAAATAGATGGAGAACTTTTGCCAATAGCCAACACTTTCTGAGATGTAGTGCATAGTGTGTCAGAGACTTGTTCTCAATGTTCTTGTTCATTTCTGGCATTCTGTTTGGAATTTATTTGTCAAGCACTTGTTTCAAAAGAAATGTTCACATGGTAAAATCTATATTTCCTCAGCCATATGCAATATTGCATGTTGTTGTTTAATGTAATACATAAAAATAATGTTGCTGTGTTTTGCTCTCGTGTAAATAGCAACTGTTTGTATTAAAAGGATTTCGGGTGTTTTTTTCCCCATTATTTTGCTACAGGCATTATTGTTGAATAGCTAATTGTCCAAATAAACCATTTTAAATGGATAATGAACACATCTTTATGATTTTCTACCATTTGAATTAGGAAAACTGCATACTATGCTTTCACTTTACTTAAAGCCATCAATAATGCATTTATACAGGTTAGTAATTGTATTATGACTCAAATTAAGTGTTTATAAGTCAACAAAACATGGCAATATAAGACAATTCAGTTATTTGACAGAACTCATTTTGCATTACTAATAAGTCATTGTGACTATAATATAATAACATTATAACAATGCAGGCTGCATCTTTATACACACACCCATGGAACCATATGACTGAGTAATTAATAATTATAATTTATTAATCTGACCAGAAATCTGCGTTCAGCTAACAACCCTCGCCTTGTGGTTCCATCCCAACGAGGGAGGAAATCACTCCCGGACTCTCTTTCACTCAGCCCGGTTGGTGGAACGAACTCCAGATCATTCCAGTCATTAGCCATTTTCAAGAAAAAACTAAAAACTCGTCTTTTTCGTCTTTACTTCCTTGACTAATTTACTAACACACCCCCACTTCTACTTAAAAAAAAATATTTTTTTTTTCCTTATACTGTGTTGAAATATCTGAGACCTGTCTATAGCACTTATTCACTGTTGCCTCTTATTGTATTGTATAGTTGCTTCCTTATCCTCATTTGTAAGTCGCTTTGGATAAAAGCGTCAGCTAAATGACTAAATGTAAATGTAAATAATGTAGTATATAATGGATTATGAGCATACGCATTAAAAAAGCAATGCTTTCAACACAATTAAAGTTTATATTTGTTGTGCCAGAAAAATTGCAATAAATAGCCGAATATTGTCTAGCTATAACGTAACGTATAACATAACTTATACATTACAATTTACTAGAAAGGATGCAAACAAAATTCTAACAGAATCAGTATTGCAAAATGTTTAAGTTTGTTTAAGATTAATAGAACATTTCATCAATCTGCCCAAAACCAATCCATTTTGAAGAGACCTCAGGGCCAAAATGTATTTCTGCCCTGCCCGTCGGGCTATCTTATAAGGATGAAAAGTATATTGCAATGCTTTTGCATTCTCTCACAAATTTGGTCATATACAAATTATATGTAATATGTTGCATTTCAATTTTGGGCATCGGGACACTATCAATATGTGGGGTATTGTAATCACGTTTGAATGCACGCTCGCTTTCAACTTTCACTTTCAATTCACAAACGCACTGTGAACTGTGTATCAGTGACGTCCATCCTGTCAGTCATTACTCTCCTCATGTGACAAGTGAAATCCCCCGCAGCAAGATTAAATGTGTGATAGAGCGCATGTGCAGTGGAGAGAAAATCACTGATGGTTATGTGTGTTCACCTGCCCGGTTGGTGGAATGAACTCCATATCTCCATCAGAATGGCTGAGTCATTAGCCATTTTTAAGAAACAACTAAAAACTCATCTTTTTCGTCTTTTCTTCCGCAACTAATTTACTAACACACCCCACTTCTACTTGGGGACAAAAAAAAATATATATATACACTTTCTTATACTGTGTTGAAAAACCTGAGCCCTGTGTATAGCACTTATTCACTGTTGTTGCTTATTGTAATCGAAGTTGCTTCCTGTCCTCATTTGTAAGTCGCTTTGGATAAAAGCGTCAGCTAAATGACTAAATGTAAATGTAAATGTGTGTTAAAATAAGATTTTCTTATGCAGGTATTTCAGTTCTGAAGTAGAGACCGATGCGCAGATAGAAAAAGCTGATGAAGGAGATGACAATGACAAAGACTGAATTATGTTCTATATTGTTTTTACAAGTTCATAGAAATTTCATTTCAGTTTGAACCAAATATTTGTATTAATGATTGTAATTTAATTATTATATATGATAGTTATTTGTGTTATAAAAACATTTTTGATTGATGTTTTGTCTCTTTTACATAATTCTACATTAAAAATCATGTCTTTTTAATGTGCCTGCCCAAAGGGCTACCTAGACCTGATCACAAAAGGCAGCCAATGTTTTTAGTACTTACCCTATCCATGAAATCCATTACCTCCCTTAATGTGGGGGCAGCAGAGGGTGAGAGGAAATCTGAGCTGTCCATGACCCAGGTGGACACAATAGAATCTCCAGAACCATCTGCTTCACTTTTAGGGGTTATTGGAGCTTTTGATGTCTTGGCAGATGCAGTTTTGTAGGAGCAGTGGAGGCCTTCTCATTTGCATCAGGTTCCTGTGAATATTAAAGTGTAAAAAATGTGTGTTACATACACTACCAAACAACTGTATGAAACAACTACATTTACAATTCTTGCAAACTTTTCCATCTCAATGCTTTTGCTTCAATGCTTACTTTGTTAGTTTAATAAAATTAAATCTAATCTAATCTAATTATAATTTAATTGAAAATTTTGTTTGGACAGTAAGGGTCAAGTAGCAAAGTAGTCAGAATACACACAAACTCCTAAAAATGTAACCTTGCTATTTCTTTTCATTAAATTAACCCATTGTGGTTGTGGTTATGCATAACACAAATTATAATTTATAGTAGCAGGCACAGGAAACTTTCATAGTTACATTACTGCAACACTAATATGCTGTAGATTTCTGATGTGTATGAATCAGACATGTTATACATTTTTTAAAACCTGAACTGTATGCCCCTCACTGGTTCCATCATAACAATACTCCATCTGAGCACAAATCAAAGTCAACCAAAACCCTTAACAACAGTTAATCATCTGCACTTAAAGAATGTTGCCGAAAATACCTGTTGACTGGTCTCCTCATGTACTACCTCATTCTCTGTATAATGAAATATATACAGAATATATACAATATATATAAAGCTCTGTATAGCTTTATAATGAAAACAATGATCAATGCTTGACGTGCATTTTAGACACATGCCTACACTAACCTAATTTACACAGGGCTACATTATATACTTTTTTGTTTTATAAGACATAAGATTTGTGTTAGAAATTAGCTACATTTTATTACAAAAATGTGTTCTTGCTTTACCCTGATTTAATACGGCAAATCTACAATAATTTATTTTAGAAGGTCGGGTCAGCTTTGGAAATTGCACGCTAGAAGGCAAAAAGGTGCATAGCTGTTGCTTTTAAAACCAAGCAGTTGTCTAGTAATTTAGACAACTCTTGCAATGTGAAAAACGGGGTTGTGTACATCCTTCAATTGTACTACCTTCCAGGAAGCAGTTTGGCAATCTCTGCCCAGCGGTTTCCCAGCACACACTGGGCCTTAAAGATAATAAGATCTTCCATTTGTATGTTAGCAATAATATGGTATTTCAATAATAGACCCTCTACATAGTATTATTAATACATCATTGGTGTTAGTACATGTCCTTACAAACTGGCAGTTATCAGACCCCTTATTAAAAAAACACAACTTGATCCCAGGGAACTAGTAAACTACAGACCCATCTCAAATTTACCTTTTATTTCGAAAATATTGGAAAAGGTGGTGTCTTCACAGATATGCTCTTTCCTGGAAAGAAATGATACTGTATCTATGAGAGTTTCCAATTAGGATTCAGACCATACCATAGTACAGAGACTGCTCTCATCAGAGTAACTAATGACCTGCTTTTGTCAGCCGATCGTGGCTGCATCTCTCTTCAAGTATTACTTGACCTTAGTGCAGCTTTTGACACTATTGACCACAGCATTCTACTAAATAGGCTTAAAAACTGTATTGGCATAAGTGGAACTGCACAATCGCGTTTTGAACAGTCACTTTCAACTTTCCTTTTCAATTCGTGATCGCACAGACTGATAGTTATGTGTGTGTGTGAAAATAAGAGGCGCATGGAGTTAAGCAGGTATTTTAGTTCTGAAATGGAGACTGATGCACAGATGGAGAAAGCTGATGATGCTATGCCCTCAATGTCAAGTGGCATTTTCTCATCTGTGACTTCAGTTGACATTTCCAATTCAGAATCTGACACAGACTGAATTATTTCAAATTTTTGAAAATTTTGTGAGATTTTGAAATTTTGCGAGCCCTGAGATTTAAACTATTACACTTATTAGCATCTACAATGAGCAGAGCTTATTTAGAAAAATTAGTACCAACAGTATATATTCTCACTACTTTTCCTAAATTCGGAAATCACAATTGTAAAACTCTGTGATTTTCCAGGATTCCATGGCAATCTTAAATTGGACTGTGATATAACATAGAATGCTACAATATTTCAGAATACACATACTGCATTAGGTAACACAGTTTTAAAAATATTTTAATACTGTCTGCACATTGTACCTTCTCATCCTCCTCTCTTGTCCAAGGGTCCTTTGACAAGATCTGGATTCAGGACTTTGAACCAGCGATGTTGACATTGATGCTCTAACGATTCTAAACAAAACTTTAGGAAAAAACTTTAAAAAAGTTTAAGTAAATATTTACTGATAAAAAGCTGGCACTGTATTTCCAATAATTTGGTCCATCATTCAGCACCAGTATTTTTGAAAATAATAAAAAATACTCAAGTGGTAGATTTTTTTTGTATACTGCCATAATTGTTTTTTAAATAAAAAGAGAAAAAAACAGTATGTTATTAAATACTTGACACAATTACTTATTATGTTATTATATTATAGTATGTATGTAAGTATGCATGAGTATGTTTAGATGTTATACAAGGTGGGTAAAACAAGTAACTAGGCATTAAAAATTGGTAATAAAGTAGGTATGATGACATAGCAACCGCTCGCGGCTAACATTCTGTCTCAACAATGTGTATCAAACTGCGTGGTACTGTTAATGTGTGTGTCATTCAATATCTACTCCTGGATGCCTGGTGGGAGTATGTTTTTCCGGAATACGACGGTAACTACGTCGAGTGCAAACCCCTGATGCTATGTAGTTTAATATGTATATCATGGTTTTTCTGATATACTTGTCAAAATGGTAACAGTTTACATCACTTCGAGTTAGATTACTGAGGACTAGCCTGTAACTCTGTCTAAATTAATAGGCTAAGAACACTTGATATGACAGCAGGCCTGGGCAATTGCAACGTGGATATGACAGTGAACAAGCATAGTATTATTTAGATCTTTTATGCACTTTTCATGTAACCTCTAGCTGAATACAGCAAATCTGTGCACATAATTTAAAAGTGGCATTGGATCTATGAATGTGATCAAAAAGTTATGCTTATTTGTTGTCTGTTAACTTTGTTTACTCTTTTATCCAAAGTATCCTGAAACACATAAGCCATGTTGATTAGAACATTTTATGTCCAATTTCCTTGAATCATGTAGATTATATAGACTTACAGACATGTAAGATGATTCTCCAAGCTGATTGGGCTTCTGGTGCTGCTTATGTTAGAGAAATCCAGTGTTAATCAATGTATGTACAGTTGAGGGGCTTTTAAGCCTAATATTTGATGTTATGTCTTTACAGCTAATTATGAAAAGAAGGAAAAAGGGGCCCAACACACAGGCAGGTCTAGCCAGACAGCACCTCCTGGACAAGTACTGTGATGTACCATCTCCTCATTTTATACAAATTGGACATATTCTCTATCTTTACTTCACAGCTGGAGAATCCAGCAGAACTGCAACTGCAAGAGAAATTATTAGATACATACCAGAAATGACTGAAGATCAGGCGAAAACTAAAGTGAAGCTGCTAACAAAATTCTATCTTCTATTCAAATTTCATGCAAATATCTGATAAAATGAGGAAGTTACAAGCAAAAATGTGTGAATAATAAGCATTTTCGGTCACATGACTTCTATTGGAATTAATGTATAATATTTTAATATATTCGCTGTTATTATAAATATCATAACTTTCACAATCCTCAACTGATTTTTACAATCCAGGTGTCGTCGTAAAGGGAATTTTCAGCTCTGTCTAGTCATGTAATCCATTTTGAGCTTAGGGGTGTTTAAAAATTTTGTCATCATACCTAAATAAAGTCCATATTTCTAATATTTATCTAATTCTAGATAATCTAAATCTAATTTATTGAAACAAATTGTAAATGTACTTTATTACATAGAAAAATTAAAGCAAATCTTAAAATTTCAAAGTAAGCACCAGTGGCGTCAACCAGTTTCCTCAAACAGCCGGGAATGGAATGCACAATGTCTTCTGAAGGAAGTAATTTGGGATATTGCAGAGAACCTGTCGCAGCCGATGCCTGTAATAGTAATATGAAATCCTATGTACTATAATCTATTTAGACACTTTTTCATCATGACTCCAGTGATACTACAAGTTCTATAGACAATTTACAACACACATATATATATATAAATACATTACATTGATCACACTGATGTAGTGATCCCCTGAACCAAATATTATTAAAAAGGTAAAGTATAAAAAACATGATTGTGGTCATCACTAACCTCTAGCAATAGGACCAGCTTGATGGCAAAAACAGTGCTACTAGAACCTCAAAAGTAAGTGGAATCAAATAACTGTGTTGACCATGCCAAAAGAGTTTTAAAAAATTTGAGTGAGGAAATAAAGGGTTTAGTTTTGGCTTTACTAGCAGATAGAGTGAAAATTAGGTTGCTTCCATTCTTAAAATTTCAAAGACAGCGGTCTAGAAGAACAAGTTCAAGCGACGAACATTAGGGACAACAAAACTACAGACCAGTAGAGGGCCAAAACTCTCCACTAAACGAGATGGCCACCAACTTCAAATGTCGGTCATCTTTCCCACAATCCTTTTGGTCAGCTACATCTGAATCTGTGTCTTGGTACATGGCCTCCTCTTCATCCTCACTGTTAATACAGAAACACAGGCCAGATCATCAAACGCTGGCAACAATGTGTTGAGGGTTCCCTGTCACCATTTGTTTTTGCCAAGCAGTGCTTATTAGGCCTAATACTTGGTAACAATTCCAGCATCGTTTTAACCTTAAGTATTAATTAAATAAACACTAGACGTGCTTTGTTTGTTGTAAAATATCACATGCATCCACATTTACTGGCAGAGTTGGTTAATACTCCGAATATTTTTTTTGCCATTTAAATATTGCCAAGTACCCTAAGTTTACATGTCAGTGGAATTTGCCTTACTGTATTGGAGATTAGCAAATAGAAATAATAAAGATATTCTTAAGAATATTAATAAAGCTGTGCAACTATACGAGAAGAATTACTAAAACTAAAGGAACCGTAAAACAATACATTTAGGAACATCAAAAATGTAGGAAATTAACATACACTGCCCAAAAAAATAAAGGGAACACTAAAATAACACATCCTAGATCTGTATTAATGAAATATTCTTATTAAATACTTTGTTCTTTACATAGTTGAATGTGCTGACAACAAAATCACACACAAATTATCAACGAAAATCTAATTTATTAACCCATGGAGGTCTGGATTTGGAGTCACACTCAAAATTGAAGTGGAAAAACACACTACAGGCTGATCCAACTTTGATTTAATGTCCTTAAAACAAACCAAAATGAGCCACACCATTACTGACCCACTGCCAAACCGGTCATGCTGGAGGATGTTGCAGGCAGCAGAACGTACTCCACGAAATTGGCGAATTTGCCAATCTTGGTGTTCGCTGGCAAATGTCAAACATCCTGCACGGTGTTGGGCTGTAAGCACAACCCCCACCTGTGGATGTCAGGCCCTCATACCACCCTCATGGAGTCTGTTTCTGACCGTTTGAGCAGACACATGCACATTTGTGGCCTGCTGGAGGTCATTTTGCAGGGCTCTGGCAGTGCTCCTCCTGTTCCTCCTTGCACAAAGGCGGAGGTAGCGGTCCTGCGGCTGGGTTGTTGCCCTCCTACGGCCTGCTCCACGTCTCCTGATGTACTGGCCTGTCTCCTGGTAGCGCCTCCATGCTCTGGACACTACGCTGACAGACACAGCAAACCTTCTTGCCACAGCTCGCATTGATGTGCCATCCTGGATGAGCTGCACTACCTGAGCCACTTGTGTGGGTTTGTAGACTACCACTAGAGTGAAAGCACCGCCAGCATTCAAAAGTGACCAAAACATCAGCCAGAAAGCATAGGAACACTCTATTGTGATAATTTTCTTGTTTCTTCCAAGTATAATTCACTCTATTACTTTATTGCATTAAACATATAAAAATAACATGTCACTTTTTGTACTTACCCGCGCGCCCACCAGGACATTTCCCCAATGTGTTTATAAAAATGCACGTATTGCACTTAGCAAACCTTTACAAGGATGCAGTACATGCAACACGCACAGACATAAAGCTTCTGTGATGTTAATGAGTCGATCAAATACGCAACACGTCTTCATAAGACAGCAACAACAAAAAAAGCTCTACGGTTCAACGTCAACTCCTCTGCCGTCAAGTACTGCGGTCAAGCCAGCCGCCAAGTAGAAAAGCTCTGTTCGCTAGACCAGCACTTGCGTTCAGATCAGTTCGCTGACGATTTTACCGTAATACGCAGTTTATACGCGACCGAGAAATAACGTGGCGCCTAGATTGACTGAGCTTATCTACTTGGCGGCTGGCTTGACCGCAGTCCTCAAGTTTCTATCTTGCGCTTCTTTTTTTACAGCATTAACAGCAATAAGTCCTAGTCCATCATTAGATTTTTAGCAGAAGTGTTTAAGCAATGGTGTTATGACCATTTATAATTATTTTTGGAATATAACCACAAAATGTATTCTATGCAGTATGCAGTTCTAAAAACAGAATACAATAAGACAAATCAAATTCTATAGACTACCGTGGTATTTAGTTTAAGCTCCCCTTACATTTACATAAATATCAATCGAATTCACATATACACCATATTTTCAAAACATTTTTTTATATTGAACGCATATCGCTCAGTAATTACATAAGCAATGTTTTGCAGCATAGAGCTGTAAACGGTTTTTAGTGTCTAGTCTAATTGAAAGTATGATGTGGGTAAAATGAGTCTCTTGTTGGCTTTAAAAAAAGCTTAAATTTTTGTTTTTGCTTACACCTCTTTGAAGGGTGTCATGTTCATGATATAAGGAAAAACATCAAGATTTTTCATTTTATGTCATTTCAAATGCCATGGCCACATTAACCTGAAGTACCTACAAGCAGGGACGGTTTTAGGCATGGGCGAACGGCCCGGGGCGGCATTTTCTCATGTCACGTGGGGGGCGGCACACGAACTTGGAGGAAAGCTAAGCGGTTTCCTATCATCTATGATACCTGTGCTAAAGGAGCCGCATAGAAGCTGAGCGAGCGGGGGGAGGGGGCGTGGCGCGACGTGGTCAGGGGGCGCCGGGAGGGAGTCTCGCCCGGAGCGCAATTCAATGTAGAACCGCCACTGCCTACAAGTGACACAATCAAGCACAGCTATAAATACCAGCTGAACCCAATTAACACCAAACCTTCCCCATGGATGCAGGGCGTGAAAAAAATGGTAAATTCTTAATATGTAAAACGCTTAATCTTTCTCTTTAGGTTTTATATATATATATATATGATTTAAACACACCCAAATGCTTTATTTTCTAGAACTGACCAGGAGCTCTGAGGGGCTGTCATTATCAGACTTTGAAAGAGGCTTTCTTACAGATCAGAGCATGTTGTTTTCAGTGGTTGCAGCTGATTCTGTCCTAAAACCAAATAAAGGTGTTGTGCTGGAGTATTTGGAGCCTCAACCTACAACTGTACCATGTCTGAACTACTCACCAAGTCTTTTGTCACCTCTAGTTGTGCTCAGCAAAAACATTCTTTCCCCAGGCAACACCCTAAACACAGGGTTAAACAGTCCAGTGGAGGGCAAGTCCTCCACACCCTATAAGAGGGTGAAATTTCAGAAGCCCATCCTGGCAGACTCATTGGACCTTTCAAGTGTAGACCTGACTACCACCCACCCCTCATGGGAGGTGTCCCTTGTAAAGCCCATAGTGGAGAGCCCAAAGTCATGCCTGGAGTCCACATGGAGTCCTATTAACACCTCAGCACACTCAGAGATCCCACTAATATGGTCTGAAACGTCACCTCATCCACATGTTTCAGAGGAGTTCCCATACTCATTGAAAGAAGTGATCTGGCTGAGATCTGAAGTTCCTTCTGTTCCAGAGCTTAAAGATGAACCATACAGTTTATCTAACTTGGTGATCTGGTAGACATCGAGGTAAGTATGCTAATGCATGCGTGTATTTATTGTGTAAGTGATGGAATGTTATTCTATCTTTTTAATTTTTATCTCCTTTTGGCAGGCAACATGTTTTCTAGAATGGTATCCACAACTTTGTAAATGTATACCATGATGTGTTTATGCTGTATGTAAGTGTTTTCAAAAATAAAGTGAACATTTCCTACTTTTGAATTGAGCTTTAATTTAAAATGCAGGCGTGATTGTGAACCGTGAGAAAATAAGTCTTGTGATGCATGAAAAATGCAGCTTTAGGTTGACAGAGAACTGATGGAACAGACTTTCTACTTCAGAACATGGTAAACCGTGCTTCTGTTGTGTCAATATCATGTTCCTGAAAGAAAGAACAAGAGCAGCTTTAATTAAAAAACAAAACACTATAGAAAGTTAATGACTGGTTAAGTAAAATGGAGCTGTTTATCATATTTGACTCACTTCATTGAGCTTCTTAAACTCCACCACCTGGAAGAAGACATGCTCAAGTATATGCTTTGCATCTCTTTTGTCCTTGTCTAAATTCCCTGTAACTCCTAAGATGTCTCCACATTTACGCGCATAGAACTCAAGATCATCATCAGTACCTTTGGGAATACAAGACTCATTAATATTTATTAATCATAAGCAACTTAAAGACAATGTGATTGTCTGTTTTAAGGCTGTTAAATCAAATTCAATCCAGACCAGAACCTACTAAATTAAAAGATATTCTACTAAAGTCATAGCTCACCCAAAAATGAAAATGTTTCCATCATTTATTTGCCCTCATGTCATTCCTAACTTATATCCTCTTTTGTGTTCCTCAGAAGCAAAAAAAGTCACAGGTCTGGAATGACATGACGTTTTTGGGTGAACTATTTCTTTAAAGTTCTAAAAGCCCTGGGGCCAGACTCACAAAAATGTTTTGAAAAACGTTCTTAAGGATAAATTATGAGTTAGTCATTAAAAGTTTCCTAAATGCAATTTCTGAAACCTTAAGTTCTACATTCAAAATAATTATTTTTGATAGCCCTGAATTTAAGAATGAGCTCACTGACTGCCCATGCAGACTTAGGGTTAATGTTACTTATTTTGCATCATTGTTTAATTCGGTTGTAACACTTCTTTATGTGTCAGACGATAAGGTAAATACAGAAATGTGGATGCAATGGGAGTACACCTAAATGAAATGCTGCAATTTTTCACAATAAATGAATGTAAATAACTGTTCAGGCTCTATACAGCCATTCTGAATGCCATGTCAAGAACTCACATTTATTTGAGAGTTGAGCCAGTCTCACTTTCTCTGAGGAAAAGGTATCATCAAGGTCAAAAAGGTCAAGCATGGGCGGGGCAAGGTCTCTAAAGGCTGGCTGAAAGACCTGAACACAACACACAGTCTCAGTGAAGAGGCAGATTACAGAAACACAACTACAGGTCATGGCAACACTACTTGTGCTATACGATCAGATGTTATTCATAGGTAAAATATTATTTCTTTTTCCTCACTTTAGTTTGACAATTCTTTTTCCCACTATTATTATAAATACCTTTTCTTTAAAAAAAAAAAAAGAATATCTTTGATACTGTGACATTTCCAAATGAATAGAAAGTGAATATTCCCCAGGAAATAATGTAGGTGAGAACATTATGGTTTTTTTTATCGGAATTAGACTGGATTGTATGAAACTTGTATGAACTGGAACAGGGACTAGACATCCCAGGTGTATATGTTAACTTATGTCTTCAGGTGTACCCCTAGCCCCATTGATCACTATAATATTGGATAATATTATTTTTCCCTACACTTGGTTACATAAGCAGAAAGGTAAATAAAGTTCAAATGTGGAAAGAGTTACTAAAATTGACAAAGGGGTTAGATAATTTTTTTTATATTTCTTTTTCTTTTATTAACTGAACACAAATATTCATGCACAGGAGCTGAGGCTAGATGGGAAACACACTCACAGCGGGCTGCAGAGGGGGCAGAGGGGTTTCAAACTGTGGTGTAATCAGCTGCAAAGGTTCGTGTTTGACATTCAGCTGCTTATAAGCACTGGAAACAAAGATATAACAATTTACAATTTTCTGTTTTAGATTAATTATATACAATTTAAAATAATGGTTCATGAAACATGTTTAGAGTTTGAAAGCAGCTTCTTACTCAATGAGTGGGGGTAGGGTGTTTGTGTGCAGTTTTAGCAGGGACATGTCAAACAGAGAGGTAAAATCTCGCGGGTTCTCGTCTCCCTCCTGAAGACACACCCTCAGCCTGTCAGACAGATAGCCTGTGTCTGGAAGCATGGTGTAGTCTGTGATCTGCTCAAAACAAAGACAAAGGGGCCTGTTACAAAGCCTAGTAACTGACCTATAAAGCACTAAAAACATGGAGCCTGTGACTGACTTGGAATGCTATATTTAGGCAGCAATTTAGGCAGGGATAGTTCACCCTAAAAAGAATATTCTTCCATCATTTACTCATCATCATGCCACTTCATATCTGTATGACTTTTTTGCTCTGCGGAACACAAACAAATATACTGTATTTTAAAGTACAACAATGGCATCCACTAACATTGTATGGGGACAAAACCACTGAGACATTCCTAAAAAAAACATTATTTTGTGTTTAGTGCCATTTAGAGTCATTTAGTGGCTGAGTCATTAGCCATTTTTAAGAAACAACTAAAAACTCATCTTTTTCGTCTTTTCTTCCACAACTAATTTACTAACACACCCCCACTTCTATTTGGGGACAAAAAAAAAATCTTTCTTATACTGTGTTGAAAAACCTGAGCCCTGTGTATAGCACTTATTCACTGTTGTCGCTTATTGTAATCGAAGTTGCTTCCTGTCCTCATTTGTAAGTCGCTTTGGATAAAAGCGTCAGCTAAATGACTAAATGTAAATGTTTAATATACGAAAAAGTCATATGGATCATTCCATGTCAAATGAACCAAATTTTTGAAATTTCCCCAGCTTAAATTTTTCATTAAACATGAAGTTATAAAACATGAAGTTATAAAAGTCAAAATATTAAATCTACTAATTTGTAAGGAGGGTCAAAATGACTTAAGAAACATGCCAACATTATTTTTACACAGAGATTGGTGGATCTATTAGCAAACCTTCCCAGCAATCCAATCCCAGTTCAAAAATGAAATAAGAAATTCTTTGTGTGTTTCTTACAAATTTACAAACTGTTAAATTGTATACATTTTCAGTCATCAAAAACAAATGTGGGTCACTTTGCAAAACGTTTTTTTAAAAGAGGAATGTCTAAAGAAAAAATAATGTTAAAAGGCAGAAACGTATCTTCTATCAAAACAACTGCATTTATCATAACCATTTTGTGTCTTGTGTTGTGTCGTCTCATGTCGTGTCTTGGAATTACTGTTAAAAATGATAAAAAAAAGTTAAGGGACATTAAATGCTCTTAGTAGTTTTTCTACACAAGATTCTATATTTGAATGAGTTCCAGGGAAATTTTAATAAATATTATGACCTGAGCACAGATGTTGTAAGGATCGTATTGGAGCCGCTCTGTTTGTAATATCCAAAATGGATTACATTATTGAGAGCCTAAACATGCTTAAACTCAAACTTAAGTTTGCATACATGTCATAAGTGGCGAAAACGTACATTATATATAGGTTTAAGAATGAAGTGTAGCAAAATGGCCCTATAGAACCACCTACAAAATGAAAAAGTTTCACACTATGTTTGGCATAAAAAGAAGAGGACCCTGCGCGTACTGTGTGAGCTGCTGGTCCGTTTTTGTGTGTGTGTGAACAGTAATGTCTGCAAAAAGGATACATGGACAGTTAACCTGGCACGCTCAGTAACATTAATTCCATGCATCAACACTAATAATCGTGTATGATGCAAGTCATTTGACCGTGTACAATTGCTGCTCTTTTATTCCAGCCCTCTAGAATGTTAGTAAATCACTTGCATGCGAGACCACATTTCACGCTAGGCAACAAAAAAAGTTGCCAATGGCTAGTAAATAGTTGGATTTCACTTACAGCTATGATTGAGTTAGTTACAAAGGATACATTTTACACAGACCGGAGACAGTGAATTCTAAGAGAATATGGTGTTCTGTCGAAGTCTGTTCCTTTTATAATTATTCTAAGGAGAAGATTAATGAAAACATACATGAACCTAATAAACTTTGTGGAGTGCTCAAGAATTTTAAGATTATTCGAATGCTGCAAATGTGAAATCTTCCAAAGTTAACCTCTATGAGGACTGAAACTTAATCTTTTAATTCAAAGGAGGCTGCTGACACTTTTTTGTTAATTCTTTCTTATTGATAGCAAAAAAAAATGTAATCAACCTCAACGGTGGCCCCTTGGCCGCTTATATTTTCATTAATTGCAAAAGTATTCATACCCCTTAACCTTTTCCACATTTTGTCACATTACAACCACAAACTTAAATGTTTTTAATTAAGATTGTATGTAATTGACCAACACAATGAATACATTTGCAAGGCACTGTATAATGACAAGGAAATGCAGTCTTTTTAAAGGGTAGTGTAGAATTGTTTAGGATTCTTTTAGGTTGAGACTTGTTATTAAAGGTAAAGTTTTTGAACGTATTAATGGAATAAAAAATTGTGGAAAAAATATAATGAATAGTTACAAAAAATGTCCAAAGGGTTTTTAGACAAACTTTTTTTACATACAGTCTTACGCAAAAGACTGTATTTAGCAAAAGACTTATTTACCCTTTGATAAATAACAGATTTTGGTCATTTTTAATTGAAAAGATGTTAACACAGTCTCTCTTGGAAATGGAAAAAATGCACAATATTTTCAGCAAATGCACAAAATGCACAAACTTTTGAGCAAATCATTGAGCAGATAATAATTGTTTTTAACTTATTTTATTGTTATAAAACAACATGTACAAATGTACTCGCGATTTCAGTTTTAAAAAGATTAATCATGCAAGCCTATTTGCAGTGTCACTTTAAAGCCCTGACGCATAACCTGTGTGCCTGTTATGTAGTCAGACCAGATGTTTTTAAAATAATGAGGTAAACTCAGATAAGCAGGTTACTGCTGTAAATGCTTACCTCTGGGTCCTCTGCATCTATCTGGTTGAGATGAATGTTATCAGTTGTGAGCCACTTGAAAACAACATCCTAAAAAACAAAAACAACTTATTATCATACATTACAATAAGAACAAATAGACATAGTTTTTTACATTTTTCTGAAGACAATGCAAGTAGTTCTTGTCTTTGCAAAACACAACTCTATACTGCTAGAGTACTTTTAGCATGTTGTTCTGGGGGGTTGCTAGGGAATATATATATACAGGGGTTGGACAATGAAACAAACACTGGGCAATTTAGTGTTGGAGGTTTCATGGCTAAATTTGACCGGCGAAGCGATCTTCGGTTCCTATTGGGTTCCGAATTTCCTGCTTCCTGATTGGCCCATAGGAAGGTTCCAAATTTACGTGCCGGATTTGCAATGTTTGTCATTTGCCCATTTTGATGGTCCGATAAGCGTGCATCCAGATTGGCTGGTGGGCGGGTTCACAGGTAGCGCTTTTGGTGGAAGGAGAGGCGCGTCAGTACTGTACAGTGCTTCGAGTCGTCAACATCGATTGACTCTCGTTTTTGCATCTTTACCCGACATTGTTTTTCACCGTCTCAACTCGATTTGCATGCTTTCCGTGTACTTTGATAACTGTAAGCGACGGATGTCATGTAAATCACCCGTGTAGACCTGTATTTTAACTGTAAATGACTGTCGATTGCCGATTAAAATCACAAAACGTGCTAGAACACGTCCATTGTTCTTTAATACCTAGTGTCATATTTACGTTACATGTTGTACGTATATTGAAGTAAATACAGTTTTGCAGCGATTAAAACATCTCTTATAGGAAATAAACGTGGTGTTATTGCAATAAACGTTTAGTTATTTGATGATAGATAAATATTACTGTCTTCAGGGTTTCACTACCAATGTTATGGTAAAAATATGGTTATTGTAATTGTGATCGAATTCTGCCCCTGTACCGCTGTGCACTTAGCTCTTGAGTCAGTCCACCTTCATCTGAATCACTTTGTGCCAGGTTCTTATGCCTATATAATAACAATAACAATTTGCACTGTTTGTACATGTATTGTCTATAGTGTTCACTGCTCTTTGTCTATGTTTTTTTAGGTACACGTTTAAGTGCCCTTCACTTCCAAGTGTACCTGCTAGAAGGATTAGTGCTGTGGAACAAGGCTTGTGCTGTGGTTGCAGTTGAAGGTGGCATTAGAGAGGACATCTGCTATGACGGTCAACTGCCGCAGTACATTAATGTACTAAGCGAGCAGGTGCTGGGCCATAAAATGTTTGTGCACACCTGTAACTTGTGTGTAGCAGTGGACCAGCTCTTGTTGAGGCCCTCTGCCTGGCTTTCTGCCACATTTACTCACGGCGCATGGCTCGTAAGTTATCACGGCTCGAACAAGATTACAGCTGTTTGAGCTAAACCAGCAGACTGTCCCAAAGTAAGTTAAGTAATTGTAAAGTAATCAAGTGGTCTTTCTCCATGGTTTTCCCTTGGCTTAACATGTACTAATTGGTACTTTTCTATACATAGGCACTTGCCTCATCTTAAGGTAAGATGAGGCAAGAAAATGACGTCTTGCAACAAAATGCTGTGCCATTTACTGCTCCTTTGGTGGCCTCTGAACCTCTCCCACCTGGGCTGACAAAGCATTTTCCTCCACTAGCATCACGTAGTGACCTGGCTACTATTCTGCAAGAAGAATGGCTTAAAACCCCTCTGGCCACTGTGCAGGACTTGTATCTGTCATTCCCAAGACGAATTGATGCTGTATTGGCCGCAAAAGGAGGCCCTACATCATACTAATGAATTATTGTGGTCTAAAACTAGGCGTTTCAGTTTCATTGTCCAACCCCTGTATATACATATATCCTTATCCCCACATACGCACAACACTACTAATGCCGTAGCAAGTAGTAAACCACTGCTAACATTTAATCTTACCATTATTTTATTGTTCTCCTCCTTGTCTAGGTACTGGTCACTAAACATGTGACATGAGCCCAGAACCGCCAACTTGCCAGCATTCTTTATAGTGCAAGCAAAACATAACATTAAGACCAATAATGGCAACAAAGGTAAGATTCAAGTCTAAGTTTAGCTGAGGTCATACATGTACATTGAATGTACATACCTTGGCATGATGAAATGCAAGGACAGGCCTGTTGAGAGGAAAGCACACAGAGCCTGTGGACAGGATGGACACAGCTGGCTTCATCACGTTCAACGTGGCACCATAAGGGTATACAAATGTAAGCGCTCTGTTAATTCATAAAAATGGAATGGGTTGGTTTTTGTAAAAAAATACATATGGCGTATGCTGTAAATAATAATGTCATCTTATAGCGTATTTATTTATAAATCTAGTCTGTAACAGTATGTTTACAAATAGACTATAAATAGACAAGTCTATTCCCAAGCTTACTGAGAATTGTTTCCTGTATTTTCTTCATCAATGAGCCCTATGGCCATTTTTCCTGCAGCATGACTTATCTCCCTGAAAAAAGAAAAAAGCTAATTGTTTACATCTGCTTATTTTAATTGAGTCCTCAAAAATATAAAAGGACATATTATAAAATACATTTTACTATTATTTTTTGTAATGGACTAGTTGTTTTAATAAACGTTTACAAAGTGATTACAAACAAATAAATGTGCCCATCAATGCAATAATAACCTAACACAAACATAAATGATTGGGAAACGCAAGATGAAATTTGATTTCATTTTATTCTTCTTTTTCTGCTTGTAGTTCCATATTTATTTTTCCTTCATTCATTGTATTATTGTATTGACGGATGCATCTATTTATTTAACTACTTTACATCTACTTACATAACTTTTATATTTAGATATTTATTTGTGCACAAATATACAGATTTATGCATTACATCTTTAATGTATTTATTTGTTGTTAAGCAGCTTTCCTTTTTCATAGTAAAGAAAAAGCTGCCAGCATACAAAAGTAGAGTGTCTACTTTGTTTACATATAGTTTTAATGTCGCATTTTTAGGTCACAAGATTTTTCTGTACTTAGGTATGTTTTACATGATAGTTTCATTGACTTTACTATTATTATAACAAGTGGAATACAGTAGTTATCCAAATTTTTTGTTTGGTGGTGCAAATGAGAAACACAGACCTGTTCAAAACACCATTAGACACAAGTGCTTCTTTGGGATGGTAATATTTGTAATAAACATTTCTTATTACTGCATCTGCAAATTCAACACAAAATTATGTCAATCATAACAACAAACTAATGCAAACATGCACACACTTATATGACCATCTAGACACTTACCATTATTTACCATAATGCCAAACTCTTCCAAGAGGAAGTTTATATTAGTATCATACTTTATTTCTCCTCCTTCTCCAAGCATCACAAGAATACCTCCACCACTGTCTAGATACTGCTTGAGAACCTCCAGCTGAATGACACAGCAGACATAAAACAATTTACATGATATTTAAAGCTACTACATGCATTCTTTTAAAATAATGTAAATAATTTAAACTAATCCAGCCGATCCAACATCTGCCCAGTCATTCACACATCCTCACCTCAGAGGCAGTGTACTTTTCCCGAGGACCTGTGGTGATCCACAGCTTTACTCCCCTTAGTTTTTCCAAGGTGAGCTCATCTTTGATGCTAAGGCATAAATAAAATTATTAATCACACTATACATCTTATTTACTGTGTGATGTGATAATATACTAATAACATAATAATATAACAGGATAATAACAATCTCACTTAATTTCAAATGGACGACTAGTTAAAATATCAAAATATAAATGTCAGGAGAGTGATGTTTTGTAATATAAATGGTCACAGTAGTGTTCATATTTTACATGTTTGCATTAGACACATGTACAATATTTCACCTTTGAATCCTCCACTGAGCTCTTAATTTCTTCTGCAGGGACTTGTATCCAGAGTTGACAGTGAAGAGCTCTCGTTTGGACGCGTTGAAAACAACGCTATTTCGCTGATCTTTGTCCATGCTGGTGTACAGGTCAGGATAAACTATCTACACGTCAAAACCTCATAATGGAGAGAAACTGTCACTAATGCAACATGCATGTTTATTTTGTGTCTTAATATTCCCCACTACTGATAAAAAACAATTGATTGGTGCATTTGCTGATAATAATCTCTAAAAATATGTCAGTTGCAGCGACTAAATGACAATCAATCACGATTCAAAACAGTTAAAATATTTTTTCTGTACCGTTTAGAGTGACTAAGCTACCAAGCTAACGCTATCCGATAATACTCGAAAATCAACAGTTTTAATCAGAGAATGATCCAACTCTGTTATATAAGGTTTATAACGTGAATTTATGATTAAAATTTAAACGCATCTAAAAAAAACACAACGCATCCAACAACAAACAAAAGTTACCACTGAATTCGCCATATTTCTGTGCCTCTTCTCGGTGCATTGTGGGTGTTTTTTGAAAACACAGGCAAAACCAGGGTCTCTTTCTCCATAGCAACAGTGTCCCTGCACATTAGTAAACATGCATGTTTTACTCTTTATTGCAGAAATGTAAGCACACGATGAATGTGATGGTAATAAAATGTTTAATAAAGAAAGGAGAGCTTTAAACAATAAAATTTTTTTAGTTACTCGGTCTTGTAAGTAATCGTTAAAACCTTATAGTCGTGTATTACGCACATGCTTGGTATCGAGAACTTCATTTTTTACCCATCAAAAATGTGTTTTATTAGTGAAAGTCATTGTAAAATGTTAGTGGCGTAAATTATTTGCATGTTATGAAGAGCTGACTGTGTTTGTTGCTTGGTAGTAATTCGACAGTGCGACAATAACGTATGACAACTGCAATATTCTTCATGGTGCCGCATTCATCCATACCATGATTATTTTTATAGCTTATGGTTTTACATTTTTGTAATATTATTAAATATTTACATTTTTAGTACTACTTAACATTTAATTAACACTTTAGGAGAAAGAGTGAATCTATCTTTTTACATTTTCATAATAATTCCCATATACAATAATAGAGGAACAATGTATTTCAATCATGTATTTCAGAGATAGAATGTACATGTATGAACAAGTGCATTCAGTATTTGACATAGCAAGTAAATGTCCATATGTGTCTTGAAATGACATTAGATAAAAGTGTGAAAAATTATTGACACCAAAACAAGGACTAAACAAGATGCGTCTTTCAACAGGAGAATGCAAACCAATAGGACAATGTTTGCTGTGAGCGACTAAAGAACATTTCTAGGGGAGTGTCACTTAAATGAGCCTGGGGCTCAGGAAAGCAAATCTTACACCTCTCCTTCAACAATATACACAAATTACAGTTTCTCTAGAGAGGACAAGTGAGGGCAAGGGTGCGTTTGAAAAAAAAAAACACTTCTCAGCAATTTTTATACAATTAAACCTTTCAATTTTTTGAAAGGAACATTCAACCCCTTTTCCAGTCATTAATGTCACACATTTGAGTTTTTGACAAGGCACCTTTTCTGACAATTCTGGAACCCCCAGTGTCAGGAGTCAAAGAGCACGAGAACCCAATTGCAAATTAAGAAGATTTATTGTCCACAAAGTTGATGGATATAGTTCAACAAAACAAAAACAAAATTTTTGCGTCCGCCGTCCAGAGAGCCACCAGCCAACAAGATGTCCAGGAACCTCAGCGACCACCAGGTCCTCGGTCAATAGATCCAGCAGAAATGGAAATCAACCGCACTGTGTGAATGATACTTCTTGTAAGTTGAGTTCTGAGGCAGAGGAGAGATGGTTGATTAGTACAGGAAGCAACAGTTCAAAACCAAAATGCCAGTGGGGCACAAGAAAAGGGAGCAGCTCAGCGGGTAAGTTATGAGTCTCTTAGAGTTCCGACTGAAGACAAAGGAGAGCAGCGAGGCGCAAGGCTTACCGGAGGATATTCACGTTGAATCGAGGCAGTGCGGGAGAGATTGCTGGTGCGACGAATAAAACAGAGACCAAACACCCGGAGGTAGACAAGAGAGCTGGTGAGCAGGCGCGGCAGACTCCAAGATGGAAGACAACTGGAACGTTAGGTAAAACTGAAACATAAACCACAGGACAAACAACGAGTGCTTAAACACAAGGACAAGACAACAGACACTAACTACACGCTCGTCTTTAAAAGAAAACAAGACATTAAACAAGCCCAAAAGAGGCAAACAGGAGAAGGGCGAGTGTGACTAAACTATGATAAACTGGCTAAGACTTGCAGCTAAGCTAAACACAGAGCAAATGGTCAGGGAATGCTTCTTCAGCGACGATCTGACAAAGACTGAACACACATGAGGGAAATATAAAGGGAGATAATTAGTGGGCACGGTCGGTAATGAGAAGCAATTAAGTGACTACAGCTGTAAAGGATTACGAGAGGAGGGGAGATGACGCGGACACCGGAGCACGACAAAAAACAATACAAACCCGGTTGATCAAACTGACGTTCTGACACCCAGGCTCTGGAACATCCAGGCTCTGGAACCACCACGCTAGGTAGAGAGCACAGAACAAGGGAATTTAAAAGCAAGATAATTCCTGAACATAACAGGAAACAGTTGTGGGTAATAGAATTAATGGAATTGGCTATCAGGGTAAATAGGGGTCACAGGCACCACGCCAGAACAAATTGTAACCAGAGCTGTCAAAACAAATGCCATGTGCTCCACACAGCATAAACACAAGATCTAAACCAATAAACCTGGGCTAATCAGACTGAGATCCTGACAAATACACGTTGCTACCTCTTTTATCTTTAGATAAGATTAGATAAGATTCAACTTTATTGTCATTATGCTGAGTACAAGTACAGAGCTAATGGAATGCAGTTAGCATCTAACCAGAAGTGCAGGAATATAGTGATTTATATAGAGATAAGTGCAGGGAAGTTGAAAATATACAATATTTACAGAAAATGTGCATAATATGAGTAGCGGTTGCAAATATAAGGTTATGTGTGAGGTATGGAAAAGCAAAAATTTTGTGTATGAGTAGTGCAAATAGTATACCCGTTGAACAATGTACAGAATGTGCAAAATAAGGGTAGTAGTAGTAACAGTTTGTGCAATATGAATAGTGCAAATGAGTTCATAAGTACGGGAACCAGTGCAGGTGTAATTAGATTGGAGGTGTGGAGTTCAGCAGGGTCACAGCCTCAGGGAAGAAGCGGAGCAGTTGCTGTACCATACTAAGATGCAGTTAGGCTCTGTAAGAAGTAAAGGCACTGCTGCACCTTTTTGACTAGGGAGGTGTTTATGGACCATGTGAGGTCATCAGAGATGTGATGCCAAAGAACTTGAGCTTGACACACACTCCACTACAGCTCCGTTGATGTAGATAGGGGTATGTGCATGGTTCTTAGTACACCTGAAGTTCACAATGATTCCTTGGTCTTCTGGGTGTTTATAACCAGATTGCTGGCGGCACACCACACAGCCAGGTGCCGTACCTCATCCCTGTAGGCCGACTCATCATCATCTTTGATTAGACCTACCATGGTGGTGTTATCTGCAAAATTGATTATGGTGTTGGAGCCATAAACAGGAGCGCAGTTGTTGGTAAATAGGAAGTACAGAAGAGGGCTCAGCATGCAACCCTGTGGCACGCTGGTGTTCAGGGTGATGATGGAGGAGGAGAGGTTATCTAACATAACAGACTGGGGTCTGTTAGTCAGAAAGTCCAGGGTCCAGTTACAGAGGGATGTGCTGATTCCAAGATGGCTGAGCTTGGGGATTAAAATGGAGTATTACAGTGTTGAATGCAGAGCTGAAGTCAAGAAACAACATTTTAAGATTCGTATTGTGACTGTCCAGATGGGGTTAGGGCAGAGTGCAGTAGAAATTGTGTCCTCCATTGATCTGTTGCAGTGATAATCTTTCCTGTAGCTCAGTGGTTAGAGCATGATGTTAACAACACCAAGGTTATGGGTAAATGCCTAAATGTAAATGTAAAGCAAACTGGTGTGAGACAGGATTTATAGTGGGCCAGTCTCTCAAAGCACTTGGCAATGATAGGGGTGAGTGTGAGTGTGACAGGACAGAAGTCATTAAGGACCGAGGCAGTGGAGGGCTTCGGGACTGGCAGGAGGCAGGAGGCAGGAGGGGGGGATAGCTGACTGGGCCAGGGACAGATTGAAAATGTCAGTACAGACCTCGCCCAACTGCTCAGCACAGGCTCTAAGCACACGCCCAGGTATACCATCTGGGCCAGCAGCCTTCCATGCATTCATCCTGCTCAGAGTGGAGAGTGTGAGAGGCAGGTCATGAGGTTTGAGGCTTGAGTCCTAGCAGATATCCTTCCTTAGACTGGTTTTGACTGAGCTGTAAACCACCCTGTCTCTAGACCTGAAGGCTGCATCTCTAGCTTTGAGCAGGAGGGGAACCTCTCTGTTTATCCAGGGCTTCTGGTTAGAAAATGTTTTTATAGTTTTGTGTGTTGTTACACTGCTCACGCATTTATTAATGTACTCTAAGATAGAGTTGGAGTAAGTGTTGATATTGATCTGAGAAGCTCCGGAAACATGAGGAAACAAACTCTCTATGAAATTTAAAATTTTTTATTTCATTTTATTTATATAGTGCTTTTTACATTGCTTCAAAGCAGCTTTACATATAATGAAAAATAAAACACAGAAAAAAATTTTCAACACAGAATACATAATAATATTTGTAAAACTAGTAAGGGATACTAGGTTTGTAGTTGGTTTATGAATAAAGGATTGACTGAACTGATAAAAACTACAACACATTTAAACCATTTGAATAAATGAGCATTTGAAATACCTGTCATTAAATGCGAAGGTTCGTACCTCTTTCAGTGGTATGTATGTAGATAATAGTAAGTTTAATAAAGAAGTCCATCATATTCCCACTGATCTGTCTCAGGAGTCATCCTGTCCCCCACCATCTGGTCTGGATAAAGTTAGGATCCAGCTGACTGCAGGACCTTGGAGAAATAAAAGACAGACAGATTTAGTGTGGAGCCAGTATATCTCCATTCTCCTAATGTCAGGGTCCTGGCTTTTTGTCTTGAGCTTTTCCTTGATTCCCTTGCCAGGATCCAGACAATTTTATTTTATTTGTATAGCGCTTTTTACAATGTTACATTGCTTCAAAGCAGCTTTACATAAAAAACAAAGAATAATAATAAAACACAGAACAAATTTCAGACATGTTAATGGTATTATTGCAAATAATATGTGTGAGATGTATAAGACTAATCAGGTATATTTGTAACTGTCTTGGATACGAACAGGGTTTATTTATAATGATTAATAGTTATTTATTGATGAAAAACGGATAGTTCCAATTATATTTGATAATATGATGGGCAACTGAGAAATCGTGCCAACAGAAACAGTGAGGCATAGTGTTACTAACTGCAGCCATAATGTCACAATGCTGTGACTAAGCAGGGAACAAAACATAGAAACTAACTAAACTAAAAGTAGGCATGTATATAACGATAGGTTTACTAAGGAAGTCTATCAAATCCTGATAATCTTAGGGTCTCAGGGGTCATTTACTCCAGTCCCCCACCATATGGTCTCAGAGCTTGGATCCAGCTGACTACAGGACCTTGGCCAGTACATCTGTTCATTTACATTTACATTTACATTTTCTTGTGGGAAGTGTTCCCGGGTTCTGGTTTACCTAATTAATGCAGCCTAATAATCCCTTAAGGGATTTGAGTGATAAATCCATATGACTATGTGTAGGCTAGATTAAAGAGGTGGGTCTAAATTTACATAATGTGTCTGCCTCTTGAAAAACACTGGGAAGACTATTTCAAAGTCTGGATGCCAAATATAAGAAGGATCTACCACCAGCACTTGTTTTTGAAACTCTGGGTGCTAACAGTTGACAACCCCTGTGTTCTGTGACAAAGGATGATGTTTGGATCCTGACTAAATCCTAGTCCTGATTCTTGTTTCTTGGAGTCAGAATCTAGACTCATGCTCTGTGTCTTTGTCTTCTGTGGAAGCTCTCCATCTGGTCTTGACCCTGCCCTCTTGTTTCTTCGTTAATCATCCTGTTATCAGTTGTTTTCCCTAACCTTTTTGCCCTGATTACCTGCCTTGGTTTCTTTTTTATTTAATGCCCTTGTGTTTGCTGTCCTGTGTCGGTTTGCTGTATCTTGTTCTTGTTTCTGATTTTTGAAGTCAGCCTTGTGTCTTGTTCTTTGAGCTTGCCCTAATTTATTTGGAAAGATCAGAATCTTTCATTTAACCGTGTATTTAAAAGTTTAGAACTCTTAAATACTCTTAAAAACTCTTATAATTTTTTAGAACTGAACATTTAGAACTCATGTGTGAAAGGGTTAAACTGACATAATGTATCTGCCTCCAAGATACTTCTGGGAAGAGTGTTCCAGAGTTTGGGTGCCAGATATGAAAAGGATCTCCCCCTGCACTTGATTTTGAAATTATCAGCTGGCCAGAATTTTCTGATCGCAGGGAATGTAAAGGATTGTAATAAGAGAGTTCACTTAGGTATTGAGGAGCTAAACCATTCAGGGCCATTCATTGCAATAATCAACAAGCAGAGGCCCAACTACTGAGCCCTGCGGCACTCCACTAAACTTGTGATAGATATGACACCTCACAAACAGGAATCAGTCAGATAAATATGATTTTAACCATGCCACGTAGGTTCCATTTATGCCAACATAAATTTTATGTTTCATTTATGCCGACATTCTATTTAAAAGAATGCTGTGGTCAAGTGTGAAAGGCTGTGGTAAGCACTAGAAGGGAGATGCAGCCACGATTAGCCAACAACAGCAAATCATTTGTCACTCTGATGAGAGCAGTCTCTGTACTATGATATGGTTGGAATCCTGACTGGAAATTCTTGCAGATACCATTTCTTTCCAGGAAACATATCTGTGAAAACACTAGCTTTTGCAGTATTTTTGGTAAGGTAAATATAAGATGGGTCTGTAATTTACTAGTTCCCTGGTATCAAAATATGTTTATTTAATGAGGGGTCTGATAACAGCCAGTTTGTAAGGTAATGCAGAGGATCTATAATTTTAGGAAGCATCTGTTTCAACAGCCTGGTAGGTATAGGATCTAGCATACTTGTTGATTTAAATGACTTAATTATTTTTGACAGTTCATCCCTATCTATAGAAGAAAATGACTAGAGTTGTTCCTTGGGCAAATTATGATGCACCATCTGATGTGATTGTGTTGAAAATCAAAATACACATATTATTCATATTATTTTATGGAATATTGCAGTGTTTATTATAAATTATTTATCTGTGCTATCTTTTAATGTGCTCTTGTCATTATTAATCAAAAACATTAATTTCCCATTCCCCACAAAATAACATCTCTTCTCTTGATGACAAATGTTACTCCCTGAAGTTGGTACTACATTGAATGTCTAATGGTCAGGCAGTTTCTACCCCTTCAACTTACAACAACACAATCAATTTCCAAAAGACAAGGGCTGCATGCAAAAGCTGTAAAATGCTGCCTCAGGAGGATGCATTCCAAGGAAGGAAGCCATCAGGACACATCTGAATCCAATGTTTGCTTCTCTTCCTATCTCCTGATTTTCAAGTTATACATCTCTCCCACTCTCACTCCAAATAATTAAATGTTTTTGTTTTTTGCATCTGTTCGTAGGATTTGATTATTTTACATGAATCACATTTTGCAGAGATTTATCCAATTTTATTCGCTTTAATAACCATGATTCTGACTGAGAAAGATCTGATATATTTGTGTGCCATACTTTTGCAATGTTTTTAATGCAATTTATATATAATAAAACACATTTTAATTACTTTTATATTTGTTTAACAGTGGCCACATCACGATAACCGCTAGACAAGCTTTAGTATTGCTGCTTTGAAGCAATGCAACATTGTAAGCACTATATAAATAAAATTGAATTTGATTAGAATTGAATTTTAAATAGAATTGAATTGCCACAAAAAAATAATTGCACACAATTTCTGATGTTTCTCAGCTTAATGACATTTATAACTACATTCAAACCATGCTGTTTTGTTTCCAAAAATATTAATGTAAAACACAAAATGAGCAGCATTGTATGAATTTAAGTTACAAAAATAAATAGCTCAATGGCAAGGAACCACGTAGATGATTGAGTGATACAATTGCCATACAGATTTATATGCTTACACTAAGGTACATCTTTATATAAAATTCTCTACTGTACATGATTCTACACATGTATTTAATACATTGAATTATTACAAATCAAACTATTTTGTGATTTAAACTTCACTTATAGTCTACAACAAAATGGGCAGCAAACAATCAGAAATAGTTTAACAATCCAAGGTCGAGGCAGGCAGCAAACAAATCACAAAAACAAGAACAGACTAAGATCATACACAAAAATCAATCAGAATATAACAATGGAAAACCTCTCGGTAATGATGCCAGGGCAATCAAGACTTTGCACAGTTCTGAGCATGAGGCCAGTTTATATAGGGCGTGCTTGATGAGACTCAGGTATGATAAATTGTGGAAAATGTAGTTCACAGATCTGGTTAGTACTCTGGAGACGGTTCCCTCTGGAGATGAGGACAGAGATCACCCCCCCCCCCTGCGAGCGGGATGAGGGCAGCGTCTGGGTCGACCACGAGGACAAGAGGCAGACTTCTCCAGATGATTACGGAGAAACTCCTGTTAACGTGGGATCCAGGATATCATCTGCGTTAACCCACGACTATCCCTCGGTACCGTACCCCTCCTAGTCTACCAAGAATTGCAGATTGCCACCCCGACACCTGAAGTCTAAGAGCTCACGGACCCTGTAAGCCTCCTAACATCAATCAGATTCGGGGGGGTCTGCTTTCTGGGTGTTTCCTCAGTCCCTCCCACCGGGCCACCAGCGGGTTTCAGGAGGGACATTTGAAAAGTAGGAGAGATACGGTAGTTAGAAGGCAGAAAGAAACAGGAGTGATTTGTTTTATAATTTTAAATGGACAAAAGTACCTGGGACTGAGTTTTCTACATGGAAGTCTGAGTCGTAAATCCCGGGTAGACAACCACACCCACTGTCCAGGTAAGTAGGTAAAACCGGGTCTGGTTATTGGCAAGGGTAATCTCGGTCATAATATCCCACTGCACTGAACCTAAAAGTGACTTTTCTGAGATAATATTTTCTTCAGTCAGTCAGCTTTGGTGTTCTTTGAACCCGGTCTGTATGTAACGGTGAATTGAAATCTTCTAAAAAATAGTGCCTGTCTGGGGTTAAGTCTCTTAGCCAAGCGTAAATATTCTAAATTCTTATGATCAGTAAGTACTGTGAAGGGGAAAGTAGCGCCCTCCAGCCAATGATGCCACTCTTCAAGTGCCAGTTTCATAGAAATTCTCTGTCCCCACATTAAAATCATGTTCTGTAGGGGTCAACTTGTGTGAATAAAAGGCACAGGGAAACATTTTTTAGGAGGTGTACCTTGTCTTTAAGAGAGCACAGCACCAACACCAGTATTTGAGGCATCTACTTTAACAATGAAGGGCTGATCGTGGTCCGGATGCAAAACCCCAAAATCTCTTCATTTCCTTGACAGTTCTGAGTTGTGGCTATTTGGTCACAGCCTCAATCTTCTTATCCATAGCCATTCCCTACTGGCTAATGATATAACCAAACATGAATTTGTCATGACAAAGACACTCACATATTATGATGTATTGGTTTATGTCAAGTTGTCATGACAAAGGTATCTCAAACAATGTCATCTTTGCATTAAAATTGACATAACTAAGCGAATGACTCTTAATGACAGTTGTCATAAACTGACATGACACTGACATGAAGAAGGTTTATGCATGTCTTATGCAAACCCTTCAAGTTGTGTTGCTACTTCTTTCAATGCAAAGTTTGAATGAAGATAAGCTTTCTGAAGTGCAGGAAATTTTGGACTACGCTAAGTATAGTGATTGTTCGTTTTGCCTCTTGTCATAGTGGAAAAAAAGTGTTCAGAACTTCAGAAATATTTTACTTAACTTTTGCATAGTTTAGTACTAATACTGAAGAGTTCTCCAGTCCATCCGGAGAGGCCGGTCCCTTCACCCCGAGGAAGACCCTGGAGTCGCGTTCCTTCTCGCATCAGAAGCCGCTCGCAGGGGGGCTCCTGCCTTGCCTCCTCCGTGCCACCAGAAGGAACCCTCACCAGAGTACTGAACCAATTCGGACTACAACTTCCATGTGCCAATGTGCCTTGTATGATTACATCCTGTTGCCACATGTTCTCCGGACAGGTGTTAGGTGTTCTCGCGGGTCTTACATTACTGTTTGCTGTGTTTTGACCCTTGCCTGTTTGACGATTCTAATAAACTGCTGCACATGGATCCTCACGCCTCCTCAACCTCGTTACACAAGTAATTTAAAGAAAAGTCATACACATGACAAAGTGGTAAGAACTGGCACCTAAAAAGAAACAAATAAAAGCCATTTCAGTGCCAGGAAATACATGAACACCTCTCACTTTGACATTTACTAGCCTACACACAACAAAATATTAATAAGTCAAAATATAGTAAGAAATATAATATAAGTAATTTAGGACAAGACATGCCATTTACATGCGCATGTGCACACTCATGATTGTGATTGTGAATGACTTATATTTCAAAGATCTATATCAATACCTACAGAACACACCAATACAGTGCATTCAGAAAGTTTTCATTGTTTTCCAATTTTGTGCAGCCTGATACTACAATTATTCATTTATCAGATATTTTTTTATTAATCTACACCTAGTACTCCATAATGACAAAGTGAAAACAGAATTAGACATTTTTTAACAAAAAACTGAAATATCACATTGGCATAAGTATTTAAGCCCCTTGCAACAACACTCAGGTGGCTCCTGAGTGTGCCTTGCTGAGATGTTTCTACACCTTTACTGGAGTCCACCTGTGGTAAATTAAATTGATTGGACATGATTTGGAAAGACACACCTTTCTAAAAAAAAAGGCCTCACAGCTGACAATGCAAATCAGAGCAAAAACCAAGCCATAAATCAAAGAAACTGCCTGCAGCGCTTAGAGACTGTTGTAAGGCACAGATCTGGCGAAGGCTACAAAAACATTTTTGCTGTACAAAAGGTTCCCAAAAGCTCAGTGGCCTCCCTAATTCTCAAATGGAAGAAGTTTGGCACAACCAGGACTCTTCCAAGAGCTGGTCACCCGGCCAAACTGAGCAATCGGGGGAAGGGCCTTAGCGGATGATCAGGAACCTGACAGTCACTCTGACTAAGCTCCAGGGACCCTGTAAGGAGATGGGACAAAGTTCAGAAAGGACAACCATTACTGCAGCCCTCCACCAGTCTGGGCTTTATGGCTACACGATCGTTCATGAACTCGTTCATATTCTGGGTGAACGTGAACTGAACGTGCTGTATATCTACCTGATGAACGTGAACGTAAACGCGCTCATTCTGGCGTTTATGAACGTCGTTCTCTCGTAGTTCAATTTTGTTCTAGAGAGTGCCAGATTTCCATGGAGCCAGGCAAAATCCCGGCTATAACCACTGACTGTACAATATCTAGGCTACAACCGCTACAACACAATATAAAACGGGCATTATTATATAGGGGGAAAGACAGATTTGGCAACACCAGCCACCACAGAGTCGCACCGCGCATGCGTCATCAAATTGCACAGCGCAACTTCTGTTGTTATGAATGTATGAATGTATGGAGGCAAAATCCGATGAAGGCAGCGGCACTACTTCTGTCTCGATGAATGAAACTTCATATGTCCACCTAAAAGAATTTTTTGAAAAGGTCAGTGATGATC
>JAZGTJ010004118.1:0-32207 GCA_036877575.1 Botia almorhae
AATTACTGCACCCACGACCAGTTTTCACTTTCTCTCCATAATAGGAATAATTTTAGGAACAGAACAGAAGTTTAGTTCACCCAGAAATAAGAAGTTCCGTCATTGTTTACTCACCCTCACGCTGTTTCAAACCTGCTGGACTTACTGTCTTCTTTGGAGCATAAAGAAGAGGAAGAAAAATTGATTTCGACAGATCTTCTCACATCATAAAAGCACAAAGCAAAAGGAAGGACATAAAAGCCACAGAGAAAAACATATTGATTATAACAAGATGAAGGTGAGCAAATGACAGAAAACAGAACTTCCAATTATTCTTTTACATGTGTTTTTGCTACTCTGTCCATCATATCCAGGGTAGGCCTGGGTGTAACCTGGTCCAACGTGCTGGGATTGGCTCCAGCCCTTCCGTGACCCTGCAGAGGATAAGAGGGTTCGAAGAATGGATGGAGGTTTTAGATGGAGGTCAATTTGACTTCATTTGACTTTAACGTGCATGAATAAAAGTACGTAAAGTAACTTGCAATTTTATCTTTCTAACAGAGATGGCAGTAGAGAGGCTAAAGTTATGGATTGTAGCTAACAAAAATTCCTGTTTCCCATAATATGTCCCCATTACAGAACCCAGACCTAAATTTTTACACTCTCACATCAGCAGGATCGTGACCTCAATTGTCCCCCAGGTAAGCAACTCGGGGCCCATCCGCTCCACATGTGAGGGGGCCAAAAAGAGCAGGGTGAGGCAGTGAGCGTTTGGAAGCAGATGAATGGAGCGCTCATACTAAGCCCTCGCTGGGCTAGAGTTTCAACCTCTGCAACTCCATTAAAACAATGTGCTGAGAAAGTGGGCCAGGCAGGGCCCCTGCAGGGCATCTGCTAGAATAAACCTTTGAACAAACAACATTTACCTTCCCAAAGCACTTATAATTGACTCGTGAAGCGCTTTTCCAATTTGTTTAGTCGTGATTCCTGTAAATGTGGGCATCAGTAAATGAGGCACCCAATAATTTCACTGTAAAAAGACTTGTATATGTGTCTTAAATATGTAATAAGAGATCTTTAAGTGATGACATTTCTAGGTGTGGACAGAATAAGTCATGCCATTGAAGGTGTGATTGTGCCATCCATTTTGAACACCAGTGTGATGAAGACAAACCTCCATCTTAATTCATCATCAGATCCGCAGCTACGAGATAATGGCAGAGTGTTCCAAACATTACAGCCCGTCGCATGAAATCAGTCCAGACAGACTCTCCACTCAAAGAGTCCGCTAGTACACACAGCACTGCACAAAACTCTTGCTTTTTTTCAACATGCTTTTGTCGCTCATTGTAAGAAATGAGAAACTGTGTAGAAAACAGCACAGACAACAAATTTGTCTGAATTATCCTGATATGACACATTTGTCTGATTCTGCTCCAAAAACAGAAATAAAGCCACTGGTTGTACCCGTTTTAAGAGAGTTTCCTGTTGCTGAAAATAGTCTACAAATAAAAACATGATCTTTGGAGCTAACAAGTGCTGAAATGCACAAAACACCATGTTCTCCACGGCGCGCCAACTGCTTAGAAAGAAATGAAAAACAAAAGTAATTGGAGATCCAATAACCAGACTAACCCTAACCAAATTAACCACCACGCTGAAAACTCTACTCCTTCAGTCCAGAACTCACTTGCTTAGAACGGAAATAACAACCCGTAAACACTCCGTGTCAGATTTATTAAAGCCGATTCTGTGTTAATTATGTTGTCATCACTCAACTCATTAGCACACATTCTCATCACATTCTCATTCATAAACATTGACGCGTGAGGAGATACAGTAAGACTGCGTGCTCCATCACAGATAGGTGAGTAACTGTTACAGACGAGACAACCCCGGGTGCCGTCTATCCACCTGGCTGCTCTAAAGGGTTTGTCGTCAGCCGAGATGTTTCTACATCACCAACCACATTTGAAGTCCCCTGTGGAGACTCCGCAGAAGCCAACCGACAACAGTTTGGAAGAACATACATCTTGTATCTCTTCATTAGGGAATATATGGCAGAATGAGTCTGTTTAAGCGCCGATTGGCGCGACACAAATATGTCAATCCCCGTCGCTCTCAATCAGCCACCTCAGGATGAGATGCAGTCGTCCTGCCGAAGAGAGAATGACGTGTATTACTGATTCAACAGCAACACATATTTCTAGAGTGACTAAATGGGAATGAACTGCAGTAGAATGAACACAGAGTTTTTGAACTGCAGTGCAGGCCAAAATCTCTTATCTTAATATTTATACTGTACTGTACTCACAGCTGAAAGCCAAACTGAGTCTCTCGCTGCCAGGAATGTTAATATAGGTTTTATCAGAACAAAAAAAATACCAGATTTAATACTATTTTGTACTGGTTTTTGGTTTCACCATTAACTGTATGACTGAATATTACAGTTAATCCTAAAGAATGTTTGGATATTGACATTTCCTACTGACTCACTAATGCAAAAGGTATTGCAAAAAAGTTTTGTACGCGTATATTTTTGGTACAGTCCACACCGTGTGTTGGTTCCGTCTGAATGTGATGGGTCAAGGGAGAGGTCAGCTGCCTATCACCATGACACAGCAGTTTCAATGCATGGACCACGGACCAACATGGACGCCTTGAAAAACTGTCATAGCATTTCTGCACAGCGAAAACAGGCGATGCCATTGACCTTACAATCTAGGTGGAATTTTTGCTGTTGCAAGGACTAAAAGATCTCCCTTAGAACCAGGATCTGTTAGGAGAGAGTTAAATATACATTGTTCACACACTCCTGCTCAAATACACACAGTTTGTGTGTTGAAGCCCCCTTAAGATTTGATGCATTAACTAAACCCAGCCATGCAATATTGTAAGCGTGACCCCACCCAGAGCGCAGTCTCATGGTCCACTCCAGGCCGTTTGTCATCCAGGGTTTTCTAATCCGTGCTGACTTCTGTCTCGTCCCTGGAGTCTGTCAGCTGTCAGGCCAAGAGGAAGACAGCTCTGACGAGAAGACCATTAAAGATTTTACAACACATTCCTGCCTGTCTGCCGAGTTTTGCACCAAACGTGAACGCTAGCTGTTGCAAGTGAGGTTTTGACATGAGACTTTTGTTATTTAAAAAAATACATTTCTGTAATGTTTTTAAAACTTTCCACTAACAACTCAGGAATAACTTTTGTTATATATGATATATATAACATTAAAAAAGTTCTACTAACATTACTACAAAAACCTTTAGATAACTTTGAGAGAACTTTTATAGAATGTTTGCTAACGTTCAAGGAATGTTCCCTGTTAGTTGGGAGTTGCCTAAACCAGACCATTCTGCTGTCAAAACGCATTGTGCTACATTGGAGATGAAATAAACATGTTTTGCAAGCAAATGTTTCACAAATAATGCAAATCAGAGTTATTCAGGTGTACGTTCACAGCCCATGCAGTAAATAAGACGCATTTCCCCATATTATAAGATCTGCTGGATTTAATAAGAAATAAAACAAGGATGTCAGTGAGTTTAATGAGAGGGTGTAAACAACACCATCATTAATGTCTGACAGAAGCAGCCGTCTAGAAGGAAGAACAGACTCTTAATCTGGTTGTGTTCGATGAGCTGGAGGAGATTGGGTTTTTGCTTTGGGTGTCTCTGGAGAAGGAACTAAACTTAGAGCTAACGGAACCCAACTGGCCAATAATGTTCCTGACACTGACAGAATACAATCTAGGCTGCCAAGACTGACAAATAATGTAGCTGTAACAAATTAATTGACTGAAATTTGCAAGAGCACAAAGTGTAACATTTCATGTATCCACACAGCCAACAATAAAATAAAAAGAGCAAAACTTTTTCAGACCGTGCGTTTGTTTATGTAAGTAGTTTTAAAGTTTTGACAGTCAAAAGCTCACGGCCGTCGCCGGCCAGCTGTGTTTAGATTGGTGGACCTCGGGGGATATTGCCCAATGGTACGAGCCTTCAGTGCGCTGTCTTTATAGAGGCATCCTCAAAAACTGCCCAATAATGGTAAAAGACTATAAGCAAGAAGAACTGACACTAATAACACATCCTTGACTTTAGGGCTTATTAATAAACACAAGTCATTCTTACCAGTTTTAAGAAATCATTTCTTACTAGACAAATGAATAACGAAAGCCAAATACAGCCACTGACAGCAGAAGCTACAAATGCAATCTCTTGAATCTCTCACTTGTTTGTCTTTGTCAGCAACAAGATTAAATGGAGATCTAATGGAGAATTTTCTCCTGAGAGAAAACCCCAGTAACTCCCAAATTTCGGGTGCGACAATTGTTGAGTCTCAAACAATATCACGAACTGTGCTCAGATTGTCCAAGAAATTAAAGTCCGCAACTAACTTTTCTCTGACTTTTTCCCATCAAATTCCTCCAAGAATTCCAAGAGAACCTTCTGAGACGTAAATGAAACACAACTAAGATCTCCGATTCTCCACCCTTGAACTCAAACAAGCACAAACGCTGTGCGATAAGATTTTCCCCAGGGTACAAAGCTAATACAAAACAGGGCTGTATCGTATATAAGGCAGCACTAATCATTTTAACACAACAAAACATGACATCACTTTACCAAAGCATGCATATTGCAGCAGCTGCAGATTTCCCCCAGCGCAGTCCTGCTGCTCCACCCCGGAATGGAGTGTGTCTGCAGTTGCCTGCGCCACCTCTCCTCCAGATGAATTATTGGGTAATGGATCTCTGGATTTTCCGGTCTCAGCACTTCTGCTCACCCCACTGGCCGGCGTTTATTAGATGTGGCCCCTGTAAATTTCCTCAGTTAGATTTCCTGCTAATGTTTGATTCATATCACTAGCAAAGGTCAAGTTATCCACTCTCAATAATTCAATATCCACATACTCTTAAGCATTAAATGAGGGAGAGATGTTGAGCGAGCTGTGGACTGTCGAAGCAAAATGTCTTTTCTGTTTTAAAAATGAGATAAAACAAAATCCTTTCCAGAAACAGAGCACTACAGACAACAAGCTTTACAACTACCTGCTGAAAACAAGTTTAGCTGGTAAAAAGCACGATTATGCTTGTCCACCATCTTGACTAGAACCAGACCTGCACTAAACCAGTCCGATCCAGCATGATAATTCTGCTCATGGAAAGGAGAAATCATAAATTAGTACCTCAATTGGTCCTCCTGTGTTTCAGAAGATCTCAGAATGTCTCAAAATGAACGTTCTATCTATCTCAGCAAACAACAATCAGAGATGAAACAAACTCAAACATTTCTCATCGATTTACAAGACCAAAATGTCTAAGCTTCGTTCTCCTCGTTAATTTTCATGGCTCTATATGGCTCTAGTTGTACTCTGTCAACATGGACTTCATTGCTTCATTACTGTTGTTCAGTTTTATTCCTGCTAAGGGGAAAAAACTTCAGAAATAAAGTTGATGTTTACATTAAACATAACCGAGATCTTAATAAAGCCATAAAGTTGTAAGAACTCTGAACAATAACTTTTCCTCTGGGTGATGATACTGGTTAAGTAGTTTCACCAGCACACCAGCACACCAGCAACCGATTCACAGCACAACATGCTGTTGACCAGATTAGAGTGGAATTCTGGGTAATGGAAGGATAAAGACAAACATGAATTTTTACAGCACCCAATGGCATATCCCATAATGCACTATGGTGGTGTTTCATATCTTGCCAGGTTTAAGATTCAGACTGTACTCGAATGTATCTTCTACCAGCAAGCTGCTGATGCTCTCTAATGCTCTATAACTCACACACAATGCACAAGTGGACAATTTCACTCTTGATTTTTTCTGTATTTCTCTCTTTTCCAAGGACAAATTACAGCAAGTTGCTCTCCCCACCAAAGACGTTTTTCACAAACACACTTTCATAACACAAGCCAGCGCTCTTCGCAGAATGACAGCGTGCTCCCAGGAGATCTGCGTTATATAGAATGCGACGCCGCAGCGGCTGACCTCAGCTTCACACCCATGTGCTGATCAGAAGTCCCCGTCGGACAATTTTAGGTTGTAAGAATATTTCCCTAACGTTTTCATCAAGTGACATAAATGTTAAAAATGTTATTTTTAAAGTTCTAGAAAGGTTCAAAACATCAGTTTTTCAGCCATTGTATTAACATTATTGCTTGGTTACAAAGAACATTGTTCAAACTTTTTTAATTCTGTAATGTTTTTGAAACGTTTCACCAACAACTTAAGAATAACATGTTTGATATATTTAATATACAATGTTAAAAAAGGTCTACTAACATTACTGTACGAATAAGAACTTTAAAAAAATGTTGCCAATGTTCTAAAAACATTCCCTGTTAGCTAGGTCGGTGTGTTTGCAGTAAATATGATTCGTCACACAGTATTTTAATCAGACTGGAGACTGATAGCCACAGCTTGTCAGGTTAACTGTGATCATCACTCAGAGCCCCGGCATTTTTCGTCTGTCAGGTGGGCGGAAAGTCTCCAGCGCCCGCGTGAGTTAAGAAACCCAACCAGAAGTTAATCCGCCTCTGCCCGACACAAAAGCTCACATAGATCAGCCGGGACGACGGCGCTGGCAGCTAATCCGAGTGGGAACAGGTTTTGATGGATATGGAAATTGATTGGCTTTTGTGGCGATCAGGGGGGCGTCCACGGTTAACTGCAATTACTTTGCTCACAGAAAGGCGCTGTAAACCAATCAAAGCTGGATATTATGAGCTACGACAGTAATGGAATATTGAGTTTGAACAAATGTGAAACTCAATGTGGACAAACAATGGTTTAATCTCTCCATCCTGAACTGCACATAAACTGTTCGGCAGTGTGGATGATTCGATTCATGAGTGCAAACAAACGTATAAACGAATCAATGAATGAACAGGATAGTCAAGCTAACACATGCAGGTACAGTAAAGATTTATTATTAAAGAAATGGATGGAAATGGAGTACAAGACTCAACAGTAAGAGTCACCAATGACCCAGGATCAGTATTAAAGGGGTTTGGGTCAACTGACAGAACCGTCTAATTGGGCTAATGATGCATTTATGCTTTACATCCAAATTACATGTGCACACAACATCTCAACAAAGAGATCTGCAAACAAACACCAGCAACAGTTTTGTAGGACTATTATTGTGTAAATGTATATACAATACTTACAGTTTTAAAAAGTATAGACCTTTACTGCATCTTTCATTTTTAAAATGTAAGATATGTAGATAGTATGTAAGATATCCAGTGGAATGGATGGTGTCTAAACCCCAAGCATCACTTTTTAAACATTTGGGGTATTTTTTGTTAATTTTTGCCCCAAATCCACATCAATTCCTGATGCTGGTGTACATGAGTTTCCAGACCAAAAGTAAATAATGTATATTTCATTTCGGATTATCTATTTAAGTCATTTTCAACTTTTCAAGTTAACTTATTGCTTGTAAAGAAATCTTGATGTTCAATAAAATATGGGTTCGCTTGTAAATTTAAAATGATGTTGTTTAAAATTGCTCAATTTTTCATTTTTTCCCTTAGGGTAAGTGAAAACGTTAACTTATTGTTTCCTTAATGTTGCCTCAACGTTGACTCTGAAGAAGGACTGGCTGGTAGAGAGGAAAATGTATTTCCTTTCCTCTTAAATTGTATCCTCTCTGTGAGGCAACATGAGCGAGACTCAACTTACAGAAGATGAGAATGCATTAGATGAAGAAAGACTTGAGTGATATCCAGCCGGGTTGGAAAGGAACGCGAGAGGGGGGCTGTGATGGAAAACTGTAAACATAATCAATTTATCCATCTCTGCCAGTCTGAATTACTGTGTGGCAGATGGTAAACACCTCAAACTGTGTCTAAAGAGCTTTCACTCTGCATTCTGTGCACACTCAGTCCTATTTGATCTAAATCTGAATTCACAACAATCTAGTGTGGCACCAAAGCTCAACGCAGATAAGAGAATCAAGTGAACAAAACATCATTACAGTTTTGAATTACTATACATTAAAAACACAATATTACTGTATCACTAAAATTACATTGTTTCATCACCAGTTTCCTGCTGATTTCCACTCATTTCTGACATCCCTACTGTCAGCCTTTTTCCGATGTCTAACGGATATGCTTGTTTGCCTCCCAAAACATTTCTCTAACGAGCTTCATGTTATAGTTTTTGAAAATTGTAATTTTCAAGCAAATGTCCCATCAGCATCGTCGTCCGTTTTAGCCATCAAGCTTGATCAAATCAGTGTGTCGGTAATGAGGAGTCTGTTTACAATCCAATTATTATTTTTGTAGGACATCTGTGTTATCGGCCAGTGCCCACAAGGCACATGCGACGCTGAAGTATCTGTTTTCATCTGCTGTGGTTTACACTCGCTGTATGTCCATTTTTCACAGTCCAGAATCATGGCACCAACATTTGGCACATGTGGTTGCCAATGGGGGGTGCTGGCTGGTATGTTTGGAAGCATATGTGACTGGTTTAGACTCAGGCTGTGGAACACATTTTCACAAATGTCAGAAACATGTTATGTAGTTCCTCCAGACCCCTGAGAATCAGTGTTCCATGTCTGGGCTCGCGCAGGCTTTGAGAGGTCCACAGACCACAGCTGAACATCTCCACTGGCAATGTCTCTGGCCACAGATCAGGCGCTTACAAGATCCATCCTGCAGCTCACTAGGACCAGCCTATCTCTCTCACTCTCACAGTTTGGGCGAGGTTCTTGTTGTTTCTTGTAATGTTTCCCCTTACGTTTCCATTAGTAACAAAAACATTACAATTATTATTAAAATAATTATTTTGAAAATTCTAGGAAAGAATTTTAGGAAAATTCTTTTTTGACGTTTAGGTGTTAACCTTCGTTGTGCCTGATCTAAGGTCTGTGATGTAAATTTAGGGAGGAGCTACTGTTGCCTGACCAATGGAAGACGGGGGTATTTTTTGTATGCAAACTGATCCTTTAAAGAGAATTCTCTGTAATTAACATTCAAACAAATTCGGCAACATTCATCTACCTAAACTCATCAGGGCAAAAACTGCCGTTTGTTAAATATTCTTTTGAAAGCAAAATGAATGTTTGTATTAAAACTCTGAGAGCAGCTGCTGCATAAATCAGGATAAGAAAAGCTTATTGTAAAATAATATGAAACACTTTTCCAGTCACCATTAAATAAACACTTTGGATCTCAGTGGAGAGCCAAAAGTTTAAACAGACAAACAGATCTGCTCCTCACGCCATTACTGCAGGTGCCACAAAATCTGTTGAGTTTTCCAATTAATTGAAGCTCAGATGCTTCCCTTCTGTTCTTTGCTTCAAGAGTGCGGAAAAACAGACGCATCTAAAAGCGAAAGTAAATGAGTGAACCAAGAACCCAGTGAGAGAACTTCAAAGGCCTGGGCTGATATCCGCCAGAGACCGAGGAGAGATGGGAACACTCAGGGAGTTATTATGAGCAAACACAATAGTGCTGCTCATTACTGTGCCATCAAAATAATCCCAAACTCACCCGAAATCTGACTGAACAACAGAGGAGAAAACATGCGGATACAACACAGACCGTTTACCACCACAGTTTTAGCGACAGGAAGTTGCAATCAGAATATGAAAACACCTGGGCAGTGTGTGATCACTTGACTACAGGGGCTGATGGGTAATTTCATTTCTAGTGAAAACTCTGTCAGTCTAACTCGGCATGCTGTTACACAATAGGAGAATGAATGAATGAATGAATAAATAGAGTGAGTGCTGTTTTTTGTACAACAACTAATGCAGTCAAAAAAGTATAATTCTGTATAAATTGATGTTTAGGTTCTTATGTTTAAACTGATGTGGCAGTTTCTGTCTTGTGCTCTTAAACACTGTCATGCAACAAAAACAGAAAAGTAAGTCATGCCGGTACATTATCATCACTGTACAATTTGTTTTTATAACTGAATTTGAGTTTTAATAATAGAACCAGACTGATTTATTTTTGCATTAAACACAGACTATTTCATCTATATTTACTCATTAATTTCCTCAATGCATTTAGAATCGATTGCATTACGTTGGAAATTGATTTAGTTCTAAACCGTCCTCATAATAAAATGAGTTTGATGCTTTTGAGGATATACTGATATCCTGTTACTATGGAAATGTGCTCAGTAAATGACCTTTAACAATTAGAATTTATGTGTTATTGATTGCGTGTCTCAAAAACCAATTTAGACAAGGGCATGTGACTATAAAGACCAAACCCATGTTTGTTCTCTCTGCAGACACAGAAATTAAGCATTTAACTTCGGCCGAGCAGATATCCGATGATACACAATGAGACGGTATTGCTGAAATGGACAAAATTCAGGGTCAGGCTGAGTGTGGCTTTTTTCCAGTGCACTTCTGAAGTGTCGAGAGAGAGAGAAAGAGAGAGGGAGAGACAGACAGAGAGAGGGAGAGACAGAAAGAGAGAGAGAGAATAATTAAATCAGCACAGCAGTTTTACATTGATTTTGTGAGAACTCTTGCAGCATTAATTGACTTGAGCAAGCGCATCTCAACAGAACAAACAAACAAACATTAAAAAAGACATCAATTATAAAAGCTGCTGACTGCAGGTGCATTAATAAATGCATTCCGGCCTGCAGCTACTCTTTTATGATTTTACAATGACTTTACACTTTACACTCCCTACTGTAACCCTAACAGAAAACGTCCTGCATTTTTACTACATTTTACTACAAACATTTTTATAGTGTTACAAATTAGAACATCCCACAGGAGGGACATCTGAAGATCTTTCAGGATGTGCTATCTTTTGGGTACAAATTTATCCCCAATATGTGTGTGATGTCCTTTCAGAAGCACCTTTCCAGCTGAGACAGCTCTGCACAGAGAGAACAGAGGAACAGAGTGGAACAGATATACAGACAGGAAGGATAAAAGAGAGAGAGGAAGTGGAAGAGATGAATCTGCCAAACACCTGCCTGTGCTTACAAAACAACTAAATATCTTCATTCCAACAAATAACACTTCCAAACAGAAGTTCAGCAAACTAGTACACTACTCATAGTATGCAAACTTTCATCGCATGCATTGAAACTGTTTTTGCACCCTGCAAACTTTTTTACATACTTAAAAAAGTAGTACACAACATGCAGTGCACTCTATATTGCGCAGTAAGCTGTAGTTGCTGTAGTATTTTGTTTTGAACACAGCCTCCATTTTTCCCTTCTCCTGAAGATCACACGCTGACTGCGGAATGCGCTGCGCCTGCACGTCAGCTAACCTTGACATCTGTCTCTCACACGTTCACAGCATGCGACGAGCAATCTACTCGCTCACACAGAGTTCTGCTCACATGCCGTGCACGTGCCCGGCATCTATACAGTCATTCTGTTACGTACTGCAAGAAGTGGCGCGTTTGCATAACGCAAGGTCATCGCACGTCTTTTTGATGTTGATGTTCTTTAAGATCTGTGTCATCAAAGAATGGAGACTCATTATCAACAGCCTCCTGCCCCAGTCCGTAAGCCATCTCGCATGAGTCAGGCGAGATCAGACGCGTCTGTCAAAGTTCCTCAAAGTCTCCTACATCATGTAAATTTCTGCACTTTACAGAGACGAAGACAGGAACCTCCCGTAAGCAATAATTTAGGGACGCGTGTCAGAATACGAACGTTTATATTTATATGAGGGTGTGATTAGGTCTTTCTGCACACACAGTGAGTAGACACACAAAAACAACACTCACTTGTTCTCATGGTACTGTATCGAACCCTACAGAAGCTCTCGTATTGAGACAAGCCCACGAGAGATGTTTGTCCATGCGAAGCCAGAAGTCCATGTGTTTGCTGAGATTTCATCTGCCTACAAACAGCCACAGACTTAATTAGTGAGAGTGCTGGAAACATGGCCCTGGTTTCAGCATTACTCAATGTCACTGGAGCAGGAGAGAGAGAGAGAGAGAGAGAGAGAGAGAGAGAGAGAGAGAGACTTACACTGTTGACATGAGTAATGTTTAGTCAAGAGGTATTCCAGCCACAGAAGTCCCTTGTTATCTGCCATCAAATCACTATCTTCACCTCAATGGATGTCATGTAAGTTTGCCTTCAGAAAAAACTCTAGAATGTTAGAACGTTTCTCAGCAATGAAATAATAATATATCTCAGATCAAAAATAAATCTTTCAAATAAACATTTACTCAAAGGGAAATTTGCATTGTTGCTCGTACGGTTTGTGATATTTCAGTTCCCATTTATACTCTCATATATTTCTCCTAAAACTGCTTAAGATAAATTGTTAAAACAGCAGATACAAATAAACAAACTGTTGACTTACAGTTACAGCATACAGCTGTGAGATTAATGTGCAATGTTGCTCAAATAATTTGGTTTTGAAATAACCTGATAAAAAATGTTAAAATCTCTGACTTTTGCAGCTTTTAGTGTCTTAGTGGACAATTCAAGATATTGCCGATATTTTTCCTGAAAATCTACAGAAGACACACGTGATATTTCTTGGTTCTTTTTCTCAGCGGAATCAGAGAAGCAAAACTCTCAATTTCCTCTTCATGTAATCTCACTGCCCTTTATAAACAACAGCTGAGACATTAAAGAGCCCTCATTAGTAGACTTCCGTCCATCTCCTCAGTCTATAAAGTCAAAAATGAATGACGTCCCCATATAACCTTTATCCTGTAGCAGATTTCTCTCTGCATCTTGTTTTTTTCCAGTGGCTGGATGCAGTAAATGGCACGTCTCTCTTTAAATGCCAGATTCCAGCACACGCTGGGGCAGAGCGGGCGTCTGAGCGAGACCTCCGCCTTTCGTCTGTTTCAGCAGGGATGCGCGCTGCAGTTAAGCTGTCATAGCGCATGAACGCTGAGGTAAAATCGCTCGGAATAGACGCAGGAGGAAACAGCAGTCGACACGTGGCCGCGGAGACGAGCGAGGCACCTGTATCCCCTCGTCCTCGTCCTTAAGGCAAATATCACCAGACAGTCCTTTTAAAACACAGTTTTCCAAAGCACACACACACACATAAGCCCTCTGTATTTAACTAACAATAGCAGGAAGGTGTCAGTTCGTTAAGGTTGGGGCGGGTTGAAATCATTTTTACTGACATGAGATTAAGGTTATTTTAGGCAGGTCTTTCCTTGGACCACTTACACGCCAATACTGCAGTTTCGAAGGGAAACTGCGTAAAGTTAACTTGCAATTTTTTACCGACCAGCTTCAGACGGCTGCATTTATTGCGCCTAACCCTGAAGCAGCAGCAGTTTGGCCGAGTGTTTATCACATGCGCTGCAGACATGCCGAGACAATTTGCATTAGACTATAAACTAATGCACTTCTGGGCTGCCAGAAAAGGCTTTACTTTTAGGTTTGAAAGTTGAAAAGCGACTAACAAAAATGTACGCTCTGTATACTATGCATACTAACGTATACTAATCCACTAGAAATAGTACACTAACCAGACCATCCTCCATATCCAGTATAGTACATTTTGAAGCACACTACTTTCAATTTTGCTCACTATCTAGGACAGATAACAACACATTTTTTCAGCAAAGGGTACGATTCTGAATTTTCATGCGATTCTACTTCTCTTGCCCCTTTCATATTCTCTGTCATTTCTGTCGTATCCATCATTAATAGATCTCTCTTTATGATTTGAAGGAACGGCTGATAATAAAATCAACTTAAATTTTGAACCACAGCCAGAAAATTCTCAAATCCTGTGTGTTCATCCGGGTGTATCAGCTGTAAATGAGTGACTGAATTTGAGCTAATGGAAACTGTTTTTCCTTCTGCAGGTGAACAGAACGTACCGATTCAACAGGACAATTAGAGCAAAAATACACACACGGGCAGTGAAGCACATTGGCTCAATTTCATTAAGAAGTCTAATGTCTAACCACCTGTAAAAAACAAAAATAAATGGTGGGGCCATCTGTTTAGTAAAAAGCTAAACAGAGAGAGAGAGAGAGAGAGAGAGAGAGGGAGAGAGAAAACCTCATTAGTTTAATGCTGCATGTATGCCAACATACAACACAGTGTCGGAATACTTTCCTTGGTGGACAAGAACATCCAAAAAAAAGTATGTCCAACCGAGAAAGATAATTCTTTGAAAGATAGTTCTTGAACAAATACATAAAAACAATACAACAATAATACTGAGTTTATTATAAAACCTTCAGCCTGCTTGAGTGGTTTCCAATCATTTTCATAAGTGTAATACTGCAAATACATTTTCTGTTCAGTTTCAAAAGTTAATCCACCCAAAAGTTATTCAATCAGCCTTATGTTGTCTCTACAGTCTTGTTTTGTGTTTCATGTAAGAAACAAAGTCAAACTACTATGATTTAAGTGTTAAGTAATTAAATATACAATCAAATACAAGTTACAGCAGAGTAACAACAGTTTATTCACAAATTCATTTTTTGTGAACTAATTCTGTAATCATTGACAGGACACAGATGCTGTTCATAGACACTAAGTAAATAATGCAAGAAAGTATTTAATAATAATATTCAAGTATTTAAAAAATGCAAAATATATTTAAGCTTATCACTTTTACTCTGTTTGTCTAACTGGTCTTATAAAAGGTTTTGCCTATTTATCAAACGCACTACGCATCGCAGTAGACGGTTGACTTAATAAATGTTTAGTTGCCGAGTGTATCGTTTGTAATCCTGGAGGTGAGTTGTGATTTGAGTCATTCATTCCTGCCGCTAAAAGTTTAAACCAAGTACATTTTTCAACCAAGAGTCTTACGCAAATATCTGGCTTTGTGCATCATCTTCAGGGTGGTCAAAAGCAACAGAAAAAATGAAACTAAAATAAAATCAAATACAAGTAAAACATTTTCCAGGAGTGTTTTCACAAAAAATACCCTAAAAATCTCTGCCAGCGTCTCAGGTAACATCATCCCGCGGCCTATAAATCCAGAGGTAACGCTTCAACAAGACCCCCTCAAATATTTTTGAAAGAAATATTTGCTTTTTCCACAATGAAAGCGTGACGCGAGAGCATGTGGTTTGGATTACGGTAAATCGAAACCGTTTCGCGGCGTCTCAGGAAACCAGGAGGGAAGCGGACGGTTTCTGCTCCGCGTCTGAAACGCTCCTCGCAATCTGTTCACCATCACTTCACACTTATGTCTCTGACTGCGGTGAGATTTGTAGGTCAGGCTGTGGTCAGTGCCAGGAGACGCATCAAAGCCGTCAAACCAGCTCACTATAAGAGCACTGAGACAAGCACAGGGCGGTAGAAACATCTTTAACATCGTTAATGAAGGGAACACGGGTTCAAAACAGTGTTTACTACACTTGTATTCTTCCTTTCGCTACCAAATTTTCAGTAAGGGTTAGGTTAAGTTGTAGGGTTAGTAACGGGGTATAAAATATACAGTTTGTACAGTATAAAAAAACATTATGTCTATGGAATGTCCCCATTAAACATGAAAACCCATGCATGTTTGTGTATGAATAATAAACTGTGTTGTGTGTGTGTGTGTGTGGAGAGGAGGTAAGTGGAGGATGCTGTGTGTCTGGTGGGTTAGAATAGATGTCAGTGTGATTTTTAGAAACAGTATGACACAGCTCTCAGTGAGGGCCGAGCCTGCTGTGATGTGCTCCACTAATTAAAGACAGCACTGCCCCCGTGGGGAAATTCACACACACACACACACACACACACACAGTTGACACGGTCCATGTTAAGTTGGGCTCATCAGGGGCTAAATTAGAACTAGGTGCTGAAAAAACACAGTACAGTTCCTGACTTAAGCTTCTGAATTACCACGTTCATCTGACACACACACTGATACACACACACTGACACACACACTGACGCGCACACACACAGTCTGAGTAAATCTCAGCTTTGTGTTGGTTGTGCCATTATTATGGTCCTGATGCAAGCGTAAATTCACAAATAATGAATAAAAGATTACATTTAAATGTAATATTATCATAAAAAGTCTAAAATACACACAACTGTGAGACTAAATGGCACACTGTTGCTCAACTCCAGAATATTAAACACTGCGCTTCCATTCAATATAAAAACCCTTGAATCAAGGCACATAATAAATGCCTTCACAGTCATACAAAGAATCATTATTCTTCAAAGAAATATCAATAGTCCAATTCTCTGTTAAATCCACAGGATTTGTGACATACAGAATTCAGACTCATCGGCAAATGAGGCGTTGGCTTGGAAAGGTCGTGACCTCATTAAGGTAAAGGTTACAGACACTGAGGTCAAGTAAGGAGATATTCCACATTTCAGAACGGCTAAACTCAGCTTCTCTTATTAAAGTCTATCTGACAGCAACTTTCATAGGGCAGAGAGAGAGAAATACATAAAGAGAGAGAGAGAGAGAGAGAGAGAGAGAGAGAGAGAGGCAAATGGCACAAAGCAAGATGTCATGCTCTGACCTCTGGTTCTGAATGTCCATGTCATCTTTATACTTGACAGATAAGTTGCCGCCCCTGGAGATCCAGTCTAAAAATAGACTGATCTTAGATCTGTTTCCTCACACACTCTTTATGTGAGTATGGTGCAACCATTACGAGCTTTTGTGTATTTACATGTCTGATGTCAACTTGTCCAAATTCCTTTAACTTTATAATTAAAAAACACTGCAAAACCAATTAACTTTAAGCCAATCACCTGAGCTTTAAATGCCATGTGACTTATCACCCTGGAGACACGAAAATGACATCACATGGCTGATTGTGCAGTACAATGCCTCCCACTAAAGAACAAAGTTCTGGTAAAAGATCTACTTCACTATAATGGTCATTTGGTAATACGTTTGACTGGCTGTCAATGAGAGATGCTTTTGCCTCCAGGCCAACACGATCACGCTAATCAACCAAATCTTAAACCTTTACGAAAAAGGTTTCCCATAATAAACTCAATTCTTTCCATCCTTTCCAAAACAAAGCCTACTAAAGACAACCGCGTGCATGGCTCAATAATAACACACTTTGGTTTGGCACTAGCCTAGCACTGCAGCCCCATCGCGGGTGAACTTTTGGAGCAAAACCACACCAACAGCGAGGACAGAGAACAATCTGACCAATAAAGAAGTGTGTGTGCCAATTAAAAAATCAACCGCAGGAGTGATAAATGTTGCTACAGGAAATAAGCATCTTTTACGTGAACACAACCAATGCAAGTGTATGTTAGCAAGACAGACAGACCGTCAGATGCGTGTTCTCCCTTTTGGGTTGCTGTGTCTGCAGGGTGGATGATGATGTCATCAGACAGCGTTTTGTTCGCACGGTTTGTCTAGCACAGTTGTTTTAATGCGGCTAATCATGATAATTGCTGTGGCGTTTGTTGCTGTGTGTGCGCCTGTGTGAGGACCGCTTACTGCCTTGTCACAACATTTCAGTAAATGGCATTTAAAGAAAGCACATGTAGCTACAGTATTTATAAAACGCTATAGAATTCATGTCACTAAGAAATAAAAATGTATTTACTTTCTTGCGAAAGGGTTCCTTTTCTTATTGTGAACGATTCTTTAACGCACAAAAAAATATTTTCGTAACCTTTTAATGAAATGAAATAAAATGGCCCCGCCCCTAAAATGTATTTTCTTTTCGGCTGACGTCAGCATGGCCTCTTAATTTTTAACTCCTGTCATACAAAGACTTTACGAGCCAATCAATAAGTGTAGGTAGAACTAACTCCCACCCAACATTTGTTTAATAATACATTTATTTACCATTTTCAAACCATTAAAAACTAATGTAAAATGACGTAATTATAAGATTTGCATACTATTTTGAGATACATTAGACACTGTACTGTGGTCGACGTGCATTTATTGGCTTACTATAATGTAATTGGTCTTTCACTTCGTAGTTTTTATTAATCAATGGTCAATATTTTATCAACTCAGAAGACGTAAAACTTTGTTAATAATATTGCTGCGTTGCGGCTATTTCCCTCAGGGAGCGCAAATCTATAGACGCAGCGGTATTCAGAATCAAACACTGGTAAAATAGCTAATGGCGTTTTAAAATGTGTTTTGTTTTTAACTTTCTTTAATCGTTTACATCAGAGGTGAGGTAAAAAAGACGTTTAAATCTTTAAAAATAATTTTGATCTGTTTTAATTCAATTCAAATTCAACGTTTATCTTTTGCAGTATGTTCACTTTTCCCGTATCGTAATGTGCGGAGTTTGTGAAAAGTAGTTTTGACTCCGTATTAACACTTGTGGAGAAATCACCCACACGAATGCATCAATACATACATGCATAACATATCCGGATGCTTAATAAAAACCGCGCACAGACAATTCAAGCTCAAGTACATCCTATCGCACAGCAAATAAGTGCTTCGTTAACTAAATGAACTACAACAAAGTCTATCAATGAATCTAGCACACGTTCGCGATCGCGACACGAGATGTACAACAGCACAGAAAGCGTCAGAAAGCAACTTACCAAAGATCAGGGACCGCGCGCTTGTAGACATCGCGTCTCCGGACTGCACTGAGAATCCCACACAAACGTTTCCTTTGGTCCTCAAAACAAGCACATTGAGTCATTGAAAGGATCTCTCAGTTTTGGTCCGAAGATAAACAGAGCGATATCACCACCGCAGCATCTCCGAGATCTCCAAACGTCCCCGCGCTCCTCCAGAAACGCCCGTTTTCTCCGCGAAAGGTGCCCGAAGAAACGAAGTTCACATCGACTTAGATGCGTATCTGCGCTCTCCCTCCTCCTCCTCCTGCTCCTGCTTTGTGTATGGAGGCACCGCGGGCTGCTAAAGGTGTGTTAGGAGATGTGGGGACCTCTGCAGTTAAAGGAGAACGCATTCTTACGGGACATGCAGATAGACGATCGCTGAGTGTCACAGTTTATGAAAGACCAACTTTAATGACCAGCTTTTCACGAATTTACGTCATCCACAAACGCAGTGCGTTTACGTCAAAATGATGAATATATGGCAAAACTAAATGTGTTTTTAAAATTAACAAGTGATAACAAGCTTTACTGTTTTGCAATGCTGTATATTTTATTAATCATTTAAATGATTCGCCTGTAGCGTTATCTGTTAATTAAACAAAGAAAGGAACATTTTGTAAGAGATAAAGCTCTAAAGTTAATAGGTGACAATGAAAATTATATTTACTCACCCTCACGTTTTCCAAAACCATATGCTGGAACACAACAACGAGCAATTAGAAAAGAAAACATTGAAAGTAAAGTTAGCTCATTATATTCCTTATTGTGCTAACTTGTTCACCTAACAGCTATTATGAAAACATGATCACGTCAGAAACGGTAACTGTTTTGCACCACGACTGGAGGAAATATAATATGTGGATTATTGAACTGACATACTGAACTAAAGCTTTTGTGACAACTAGCTCCGGTTCATCATCATCTGTGCATTTCTGACCCTTAACATCAGAGCACTATGAACTCTCTGATTTCAAGCACACATGTCCTCAGTTTCTCTCAGAAGCAGCAGGTTTAGTTTGTGTGTGTACAACTGCAGCATTCTGAATGCATCTGCGGTGATGCAACCAGCAAATGGCTTTGCGTTAGAATGCATTATGTATTATTTTTAGTTGCGAGAAAAACTTCAAAGACTAACCGTGGCCTGTTTCTCGTCTGATTATTCATAAAAAGGAACGCTGAAGGAGGACAGGACTTATCGCCATGACCTGATTGCACACGCCAAATCCACTGAATTTTCATAAAAGTCGCATATTTTGGCGCATGCAGAGGGGTGTTGGTCTGGAAATGGATGCTTGTGGCTCTCAAACAGGGGCAAGAGATTCAAGCATTGTTTATTGACTTGTGGTATAGCCAACCGCCAGAAGTACAATATATTTCCCAGCGCGATCGATCGACTATTTTAAGTTCTGAAGATTGAGGACAAAGTTCTCGTTGCCATCATTAATTCATCACCGCCTCCGTTACGAGGCACTCAAGTTCAGCTACTAAATTTAGGTCAGACAGAAAGAAAATGTCTAAAAACAAAACGACCACGTGTTCCAAACACAAGGATTGCGGAGTTCTTTTAGAACACACTGAGGTCACTTCATTATTCATTTAAAACTTTAAAACAATCCATTAACCTGTTCATTCAATTCCAAGACTAGAAAAAAATCAGAAAATGTTCCAAGACAAAAAAAAAGGTGGCCATAAACAACCAATGAGAGCTCAGCTGTACATCGAAACGAGCAAATGAGCTTTCTTTATGAAATTACTGACAACAATTGCACATTACAGGAAGTATATAGACCACGACCCTTTGCTCAAAGCTTCTCCGGTCTTAGCTTATTAGACTCAGAACTAACGCGCCATTGCACCAGAGAGATCGCAGTAAATCTGCAAGCTCTCTACGGCTGCAAAATACCCATAATTCAACAGTAAGTGTTCATTCATCAAACTATTCAATTAATGCCCTTCTCTGAGAGCATAGCAATGATGAATCAAGATCCTTCTTCTCTAAATGTTCTTCTCTCCTGAACCGGAATTGGGAATATGATTCTTTTCCGTGGATTGTCCAATGCGCTCCATCTTCACGGCATGTGGTCTTGCAGTGATGAATAATCGGAAGTCTGCAGCACATTCTGGAAGCGCAGAGGCTTTGATGGTACTGGGTCATCTTTATATCGTCTTGATTCAGTCTGAAGGCACAATCAGAAGATAGCCATGAAGTGGCTGCCTGGAAGATCAGAGTGAATCAGGGCTTTTATGGAACACTCTTGGAACGTAATGGCTCCTAAAAGACTTCTTGAGGACAATGCAACCTCAATAGCATCAGGAACACCAATCAAATGAAAGGAAAGCCCCCAAATCCAAAGCTCTGCGATTCGATTCCTTTCAAAGATAGAGTCTATTTCCTCAAAGGGGTGAAAAAGAGAGGGAGAGACAACTGATGATTGCGGTTCTAAAACACAGGGGGTTGTCCTGCTGTCTACCGCCTTCATACACAGCATCCAAACTAAATTGGAACCTATTAAATGACTGACCTTAGAGCTGAGAGAGGACCCGTGATGCCTTAAAATACTGCCTATATAGACAGCTACAGATGTCAGTAAACGGAAGCCTTCTCCAAGCCTCTTTCTCAGAAACAGATGTCAGTCTGTTATCTGTATATATATTAAACATTATTTATCTATATAAAAGAGTGAATAGAACACATTTCAAACATATCATTGTGAATACGGTTAGCGCACACACACATACAGCATTTTAAGCTGTAAAGTTTTGCATCAAGAAAATTAAGGTCATTAGGATTTTTTTGCATTTTGTTGTTTTCATGCTAATTACCCTCATTCTCATTAACAAAAAATGTGATTCATGTGATAAATTAATAAAAACAGCATGTAAAAACATTGACAGAATTATTTCCAAAAATAACACAAGGTTTTGCGCTAACATTAACAGACAGGTTAACCAATTTTTTGTTACTAATTGGTAGGCATGTACTGTACATCAGCCCACACACACACAAATCAGGTTTTCATACACAAAGCTCCAGCAGTGCATTGTGGGAAGCAGTGAGAGATCCCAGATCATCAGACAAACCTGTCTTAACTGACAGGCACATCAATCTCTCAGCGCACGCATGTCGTTGGTTAAACTGGGTTATTTAAATTCATTAAATACTGCAACAGTGTGAACTGCCAACATCATTAGACTTGCAGATGATGTTGCAGCACTGGTCCTCTCCTAATGACCACAGATTTTACATCTTCTAAAACAGCAGGAGAATATTCCACCCGCACGCTGTGTACGCTTGCCAGCTGAAATAGTGATAAGTTAGTTGGAAAGGAGGGGAGAGAATATTATTTAATACAGAAGTGTCCAGTCCTGCCTCCTGGAGGCCTGCTGTCCTGCAGAGGTTAGCTGTAAACATACTCTTACAGAAAAAACACATGAATTTTCCATGTGATCACATGTAGACAACATCAAATCCACATGCAAGAAACACATGTAAAACGCACATGGTCTTGGAACATTTTCGTGTTAATCGCAGGTAATTTTCCATGTTAAAACCCATGGACCACATGTGAAACGTGTTTTGACGTGTAAAACATGTCATCGCATGTGATTTTATAGGTTTGTACATGGGAATTTACATGAGATTCACACAAGTGTACCAAAACCACACGTTTCGTGTTTCAAATGAAATTCATGTGTTTTTTTTATAAGAGTAACACACCTACACCAGCTAATAAATATTATCTGGATGAATTACAGTCAGGTGTGCTGGAGCAGGGCCGGAACTAAACTCTGGCAGGACAGTGGGCCTCCTGGATCGGGATTGGACAACAAAATATATTGGTGTAACCCAGTCAGATGAGCGCTCAATTCTTTCAGTAATTTTTGTGGTGTTTAATTATGATTTTCTTGTACAAAACAGACATTGATTAGCACACTGTACATGCTCACTGTAGGGAAGGGACTTTTTTACTGTAAGTTTTTACCTATTGGGGAGATCGTACAGGTAAATACAGTAAAACAGTAACAATATTCATATGGAGAATGACTTATGTTAAATTATTACACACTATTGAGTGCACACAAATGAAATAATACATGAATACGTTTTTGACATTCTGAGATGTATCATGAGGGAATCGTCTGCTGGGGCTCTGTACAGAAATCTGATTAATTCCTGACCTCTCGTGCTGTTTAATGAACATGCGTCATGCGTTTTAATGGCTGAAAGACGTTCGGTTATAGAGGACAATGAACCGCTGACCCAAATTTTTGGTGAAAATAGCTCAGAAACTCCCGCGAAGCGCCGCGCGGGACCCCTGCATTGCATCCGAGTATGAGGGATGTTACACTTCTCTGATGACTCAATACAATAGAGACTAAAGCTGCCAGGCTCAGTGCAATTAAAAGTGCCATTCGTTTCAATACCCCTGCTGTTCGAATAAACAAAAATAATTTCTGCACATTTAATGATTTGAAAATGAACAGCTAAAACAGATTCAGGCAAGTATAAATCCTGTGTTTAAACTGCAAAACTGAGTGTTGCTTATAGCATGCAGTACTGAGTATGTACTGCATACTAAGTGTATGTGAAACAGTATGTGTATGGCTAGTTTGCATTCTTAATCTAATTTGTGTAAATAATGTTTACATAATGAGTCTAGAACTGATGATACTATGTTTCTGGTTTACTCTGGAAATGGAAGGTCAGGTGCAATGCATTGTGGGATTGAGAATGCCTGATCAAAGGTCGAGGTATGGCTGCCTAGCATGGTCAGGTTAACACCTGATGGAACATGTCGTAACTACATCATGTGGTTCTAAAATGCATTAGAACCTCCATTGACAATCACTCAAATATGAAACAAAACATAACTGAGAACTCAACATAGTCTCACGAGATATAAAAGAGCCACATCTGAGCATTACAATTTTTCTCTGGTCCGATTCTTCAGTTACAACTGCCTACCGCAAATCACTTCGAATTGGTCCAAATATTACACCGTGCTAGTAATACCGGCCCTCATGTACTCACATCCACTCTCACAGATGAGATTTGAGATGATAGCTCTCCTCCAACCAAGAGACATAAAATGACCTGCATACAGACAGTACAGTAAACACAGACAAGCAGACCAACAGCAGTGATACACGAATCTGATTTTACCTCTTTCCTCTGTGAGACGGAACAGAATTGATTTTTCTGAGACAGACTGAAGACTCTAATGGATGTCAGCAGTATTTTATCTGCTAACACCACGACTATACCACAACACAGCAAAACAAGAAGACTCCTGTTTGAACCAGCAGAGCTATCTACACTGTAAGTGCCTCGATCTCAAAACTCAATCTACCGGGTGGGTGAAAAGTAACTAGGCCTTAAAAATTGCCTAAAAACTCGTAGTATCACTGGAGTCATGATAAAAACACTGTCTTAATACACAATAGTAAATAGGATTTCATATTTCCTGCATCAATAGTACAGGCATTGGCCATGAGAGGTCTCAGCTATATCCCAAACGACTTCCTTCAGAAGACATTCCATCCCCTGTGGGTTCCATCTCCGGGCGTTTGAGGAAACTGGTTGACGCCATTGGCACTTACATTGAAATGTAAAGATTGTTTGTCCGCAACAAACAAATGTGAAACTTCACAACCAATCAGGAGATATTTGACTTAATATTCTATTGTGGGTAGCCAGATTTTGGACCAATAAGATTTCAGGACCCTCAAGCACCTCAGTATATCTTACAGGTAATACATCTTTTTAAAATCTATTGTATTGCTAGTATTGTCGCAACACTTACAATGCTAACGTTAAAGCATCAAAAGTTGCATAATAAGCAGCTTAAAACGATGCTTATTTCACAGGTGGAGCAAGTAATTATGTCTGATGTTAAATGTCTGCTGGTTCTGCATACATTAACTATATAACGTCACTCTAATATTACTGATTTTTGAGCATCATGACAGTGTGTTTGATGGAAAATGAAGGCTGGAGATAGACACAGCATTGTAACTGATCTGACTCACATTCTGAAGGTCTGGCTCCAACATAATACCAGGAGTCACCTTGAAGCTCAGTTTACTGTGCAGCTGCACTGTGGAGAACTCGCTGCGAGTGCAAGACTGATGCAGCGTTACACATCTGCCCGCATCATGAGACAGTGATTATACACAATACACACAATGCATGTAAAAATGCATATTTTGTACTGCAATAATTGTGTCTAGACCTGCAAAATCATGCTGGTGCACCAGGTTAAAGCTGGTGGACCAAGGAGAGCTTGCTAGTTAAGCTTGTTTAAAGCCTGGTGAACACACCAGAACACTATGAGGTCATGCTGCAGACCAGCCTCCAAAACACAACTTATGCTGATCTGTTTAGCAGGAACTGTATCATTCAATGGCAAACCTAATCAATAGATGCAATTATATTGTCTGATATTGTGTATGTTTGGGTATCACAGAGAGCACTGCATCGTTAAAGAGTTGCAGCTGTTTGGAGAGTGTAACAGGAGATATTGACTGCTTTAGAGTGTGCTGAATTGACTCTGCTGTGGAAGGTGTCCCTGATGGACACACACTCTAAAGCAGATGGTCAGCACAAATGCAGTGGGACACACACACACACACACACTAATGGGCTGCTGGTATCGGGCAGTGCTATAAAGACGCCCGGACAAGCTCACAAACCAATCACAGTGAGACATAGAGAAAGGGGTGGAGCCATACAAATTCTGGTTCCAAGTCTTCATGGGAAGTTTGTATTTATGAGTTCAGAATAGTAAAATGATGGGTGTTTTGGCGGGGTTTGAATATTTTAACAGCACACAAAAACATACATAAACATCACAATTAACACTCACAATTCCCATTTATTTTTGATCAAGAGAAACCCTCCATTAAGGCCTTATGCAGAGGTCTAAGAGTCGAGTTCTATGTGTGTATTAAATCTGTAACTTTGCCTCTCTGTCGCCATCTCTGTTGAAAACACAATTGCAGTCCATCATGTGCTGCGAAGTCAAATCAAGTCAAACTGCCATTTGCCTGGGAAATCTGATCCCACAGCTCAAATTATAAATCATCACTATAAATTTACTGTTGTGTATCTGGGTAAGTTAAGGAGACTGTCCTGAACAATGATCTGTCATGTACTTTCTCAATAACTGATTTTTGTTTATTTTTAACCCCAAAAAGTTACGGATTGCAGCTTTAAGTAAAAATATGAAGAACATGAAAGATTACATAGCAGACACCAATTTGTCAGAAGCTCAGAAACTGTCTCAACTCACAGAGATCTCTAGCTGCGGCCCACGGCTCTCACAGCCCATCACAGCTGGTCCACGGATGCTCTGCTGGTTCCTCAGTCAACCCACACAGGGAACTCTTGAAACCCATCTGCCTGATCCTCCACTGGAGAGTTAAAAGAGTTAGATGCTCAATTAAAGCCGTGAGACTGCAGGGGCCCTTCAGTGAGGCAAAGCAATCTGGAGTCAGTGAGACACAGATCGTATATTGATCAGTCAATAGCCACCAGCTCAGATGTGTCGGGCCCTTCAACACTGACTATTAACAAGAACCTTCATCTGGGTTAGACGCAGTGACTCAAACTCCAGCGCATGGAGAAATTTCATTATACAAAACACACGCGAGTGAAGATTAAAATAGGTCACAGGCGATAAAATATTGAATACCGAACCATAAGATGTTTAAGACCCCAGGAGTGACAGCAGACAATAGATGTTGTCATGGTAATAAGGAGACACAGGAATGCGGAGTACAGAGGGATATAGTCAATTCAGCAGACCTGCAGGCAAACCAATGCTGTCCATTAAAAAGCCATTTCACCCCCCCCATAAAACAACAACAGGAGACGGCGGACACACAAAGATGAGTGACAGACCTGTTCATCAATAATTAATGAAAACAAAACTTTACATTAAAATGCATTTTTAAAGACCTACAAAAAACAATAATTGGATAAAAATTGGATAAAAAATTTGATTCTTTAAAGGGAGTAAAACTTGCATTTTGCCTAGTGCTTTTCATTTAAATCTTTGTGTTAATTCCTTTAAATCTTTTGCTTGCAATTTGTTTCGTTTTTGTTTTGCGCTTGGTGTGAACACGCTAATTCTGGTCTTCACTGATTGGCTGAGGCTTCCATTTAGCGTTCTGCTATTAGACACAAAATGAGCACAAAAACTACGCAAAGTGTGTGAGTCCTGCATCTGATACCTATAACTTACACGGAATACTGACAATCTAACCAATAACACGAACAAGAGAAAGAACACAGTATTTCGGAATTCTGGGAAAGATAAAAGATAAATGTATCCCAGGTTTGTGGATTTCACTTTGTTTGGACATTGAGATTTCATTCAATTTGTGACAAGACTGAAAATATACAACCGCTTTTATTCATTTATCGCTCATCTCATTTTTATTCATCTGACTTTTTATGTCTCTTTCAACGGGAACCATTAGCCAAGCAACTGATGCCAGTAAACACACTCGAAGCTTCTGTTGTGTTGGTCCAGCTTGTATAAGGAGATTAATCGCAATGCTGGTACTGGCGATCAGACCCAACACAATCCTTTCTGCGGGGCACCTGAGGTGGAGAGCTGACTGCAGCAATGTCCAATGTCCAGAGCTGACGTCTCTTATAAACGACACTAATGTGTCAAAGCCACTGACAGGATCGGCCCTTCAGTTTTTTATTCCCCGAGCGGTCCGTCTATCTGTGTTTCCTGTCCCACACAGTGGTGCTGTGGACTGACATCTCGACTCTATTCGGCTGCCCCTGCATAATTTAAAACCTCCTATTCCCCAGCGAAAACCTTTACACACGTGATGCATCCTTCTATAATGCTCATATCTCCTTGCAACCGAAGCTGTGGAAGCTACTTTGAAACTGTAGCTTCCCAAGCTACACATCATTTAAAGCAGTTAAGCTACAGACTGCCTGTATTTTTCATGTAATCCTGAAGACCTTGATTAGCTTAAATGTGTTTGAGCAGGGTTGTAGCTAAACTTAGGGGCTGTACTAGAGACCCAGTTTTGTCAGTTAGCCACCAACAATACTCGTAACTGCTTTGTTACAAAACGTTGCCCTCATACAAACGTTTTCGCCCCAAATGCTGCCGTCCATGAGCTCGTGTTCATCTTGTGTTCATCTTGTGTACAGCTCGTGTTGTGCTCGCTGCTTCAAACGCATATCAATATTCAATCCATAGCATCACTTACAAGATGAGAGGACCACAAAGAACAGAAAATCCCGTCAGCATCTTTCCTCTGCTCGCCCTCTCTCTCTCTCTCTTTGTCTGGCACGCAGCCCTCGTCTTGTCCATTACTCTGCCTGAACTTTCATCTACTGCTCTTCGCCTACAAAAAAATCGATGGACGTAATTTTTCAGTCGCCTTTAAGAGGTTGAGAGTAAGTGGGCGGGGCTTTCTGAACAAATGGGGTTATACTTCGCCACCAGTCAGAATAAATGTGCGCTTATTTTCGCCTGATGGAATCTACGGGATTAATCGAATTAATATTTTGCTCACATCTGAAAATCTACCTGACGGGCATCAATTACTAAGGCGGCGCGGTTGAGGATTTTCAGATAAACCTGTAAGAAATTCCTGATATAGGTGTTAAAGATGTGAGTCAGATGTACCGGCTGCTTCAGGACGAGATGTTTGATTCCTTCTGCCCCAAAGACAAGCAGAACAACTCAGTGCTTCTCGAATGCTTGACAGACCTCCAGAATTTCTTCTAATACAGGTGTGAGGAAAGTCACACCGGGACTTTATTGCAAGAATCAGACTTTGTTACTCGATTATTCTCTAAATGTCTCACCACCTTCATCTATTTAAAATGACACCGGCTTTTGTTATCTGCCACACCTTCAGTTATTGATCTTCCATGTGCGAAAATTGGCCCTGAAAATAAACATCCTCTCCAGTGTACAGACAGGGTGAGGCAGACACGCCGGATCTGTGGTGAACTACATCCGTCCAGCTGATGGACTTGGATGCCCGTGTGAATCTGAGGAAAACTGACTGCACACATCCACTTCACAATCACCTTCAGTTAAAATCGACACATTTCTGAGAAACGATCCGGCATCATCTGTCTGCAGATGCCACTTAGCTCGACATTTTGCATGTAACACAACAACATATGTCGAGTTTTTTTAATCTAATCTAAATTTGACTGATATTTCAGTCGCAAAAGCATATGTTTGAACTGGATGTGTAAATATAGCTTCTAACAGGTTCCTCCTGAGTCTTGAGGCAGTAATTGCAGACTGCAGTGTCAGGTACAGAACATTTCTGCCAGTCGATGCCGCAGGTCTCATGGAGGGTGGGGGGGTGGGAGGGGTGTCTCTTAGGGGTAAGTGGCATCTGTCACATTGTCCCTGTGCAGCTCTCTGGATAAAATCTCCTCATAAAAGTCCGGACTGCCAGGCAGGATGGGAGAACAATGCTGACTTCAGCACGGACTAACAACATAATAGGGTTTAATTTTTTAATACTAGCATGCTTCCGCTGCATGAATTCACAATGACAAATGATGGATGTCTAAATTCATGGTGCTTAAGACTAATTTTCCAGTTAAATGTCAGTCCATACGTGGCGCCAAACAACACCTCAGCTTATGAGTACTTGCGTCTGGCTGCGTTCCAAATGAAAACTAGCTTACTAGCACTGAATACCGGCGCGATGTGGTGTCTGCAGTTTTATTTTTTAATAGTACGTGAAACGATATTTCAGCACTGTGCTGCATTGTTGCATTTTCAATATACTTTATGTACTGTAAAAATGTTACAGTGTAAGTAATGGTTGCATGTTAGCAACATGTTAGTTATGTTAGCATGCTAAAGTGTATTTCTCGAGTCAACTCGAATGTTTTACAATTGCAGGTGATGAATGAACGCTTCATGTCATAAAAATGATCAAAACGCACTTTATTCTACATGTCATGTCACAGATCTCTTTAGAAGGCACATATTCACCTTTGATTTGGAGTGTTTCCTCTGATCTGCTCCTGATCTCGTCTTCGTCAACACTGTAGCGTGAAAAGTGTCTTACTGCACAGCCTATCATAAATAAAATAACACAACAGTTCACACTTACAATATATGAAAAATTAGCAGTGATATTTTGGGGTATTTTAAATATAAACACGTTTCTCAAACACTCAATGTCAATACAGAGAGTTTATTTTTAACATGTACTAAAATCAACTCAATTTAGCTGATGATAATTGGCAGGTAATTAAATTAGCGCAAACGCACATCTATTTTTCAAAGCACAAATTTAATGAAGCTTTAACGAGTGTTAGGAGCCTGTCAGAATAAGTGTGATAAATTACGAGGCTTTGTCAGTAATTATCTGAGCTCCTCTTGGTTCGAGTTTATGAATCCATGATGGATTGATCTGCTATTGCTCCATCACCACCTTCCACATCTCCACCCATCCCTCTCTCTCCATCGCTAAACCAAAGTGAACAAAAACACCCCAATATACCTTATATATAACCTATGTAACTTTATATAGGGTCAACAATTGGTTTCAAAAATTGGTTTCAAATGATATAACTTCCTATATGGGAAACAAAGGCCTCGGTCACCATTCACTTTAATTGCATCTTTATCATACTATGAAAGTGAATGGTGATCGAGGGTTCAGAGTAATATAAGGCTTATAAGTAATACAAGTATTGTCCATAACAATTTCTGGGTGAACTAACCCTTCAAGTGAATATGTTGCATATATAGAAACAGATGTTTGGTAGATATCACATCTGTGTAGCATCTTTGTAGACCTCCATAATGTTACCGACTAAATGTTAAACACATTCACACGAGAAGAGTTATGTTCATTTCTAAATCCTCCGAGCAGACTGGAGCAAAAACATCAGTGAGCAGATGTTAGTGGCGCACAGCTGTCCGGATCAGAGCGTCTGTGCGGATCACTAATGAGGTTACATGATATTCATCCTCAAGAGAGCTTCAGAGATGAAGCATCTCCAGCAAAACATGGAGATACACGCTCTCCTCAATAAGACACCAGTGATAACAAGTGCTGATGTTACCTCTACATGCTCTGACCACACAGACTGAAATGAAAATACCTTCATCTCAATGAAAGTGTCTATTTATTGTAATACATGATTGCGACCTCACTGTGCGCAATGTTTACACTTTGTCTTAATAATCTTTCAGAATCAAGCTATTTGAATGTAATAACCCACTTCTCTCTTAAAATGACTTACCATATTGTCATCGACCTGCTTAGTTTATCAGCCTCTCCTCAAAGTATCTGTGGACCGCCGTGTCTTCACTCAATATACTCGTTTCTCACGAAAATAGATCTCATTAACTAAGTGAAATAGTTTGCGAACGTCATTTCTCAATTTAAACACATCAAAATGTGTTTAATATTTCAAAGGTTCAAATATGTTAGTTAATAGTCGTTTAACTGACCTTGTACTTCACAGGTCGAGATTAGCGCCCGCGGTTGTTCTTGATATTTATTGACTGTATACTGACATCTATTGGCGGGTTGTAGTTACTACAATCATTTCACTCGGCACACAATGAAAACATCAAATTCAAGACGACACACATTTAAAATGCTCCTGACTTACAACAGATGATTTTATTTCAAAAACAGGGTGTGACAGTAATACTATGACAGAGGAACCGACTGAAACACACGTTTCATTACTGCGTACCAACATGATCCAATAAAAAGCAAGCAGCAAACCAGATTCCTACAGTGTCATATAAGTCTTGCTGAAAATAATTGAACATTTGCATATATTTGAAACGTCTTTTTTGACGTTTTTTTAAGCCATTCACCGAGATGTCAACTAAAACAGGAAATGAACACAACCCCCAACATGAAAATTCCACATCAGATCCTAAAACCAGTCCAGATTCATCCCATGAGTTAGCTCACACTCTTCTTATCGCCATTTTCAACGATTTTTCTCTTCTTCTCCTCCAACACAGTTTTGAAAACATTGGCTCTGTAAAACTTCAGTTCTCTAATGCTCTCCTGGATGTCCTCCAGTGCTCTGAAAATCCAAACACACACCGTTATTCAGACAAAACACAAAATGGCTCTCTAAAGTTTTTTGATCCCAAACTTTCCACAATCGATAATATGAGTGTAAAACAAGTTCAAACCTATGAGATGCTTTCTTATGTGGCGCAAGCTTGAACTCCCCCGGATACCATCGTCTAGGCAACAGAAGAAGAAATCCCCCAGAAGAATTACAATTTAAAATGAAGCACAGGTCGTACAATCATTTAAATGAGCAGGAAGTCCTGCAGTGCTGGGTAAGTCACAGTGTGACTGCTCTAATTAACTTTTATGTTCCATTCATTTAAAAACAGTTGCAACGTCGCATGCTGCGGCACGTCTGCAGGCACTAATGCGCTAACAGCGGCCGTCGGGTCATCTGATTAAACCCAAAGATGAACATTTTGCACAAGCTCTGCCGACCCCGGCAGCACACCTGCGTCACGTACCTGCACAGCTCTTTAAGAGTGCTCACGTCTACAATGCGATAGTGCAGGTGTCGCATGATCTGCGGCATGTACTTATCCAGAAACTTCTTATCAGCATGAACAGAGTTGCCTGCAGATGGAGAACCACACAAATTTGAAGCACATTATAGAAACATTACATTTAGCGAGCATGCACAGAGTAACCAATCCTGCAATGCAGGGGTGACAATGGATAG
>JAZGTJ010004119.1:0-32196 GCA_036877575.1 Botia almorhae
GTCGGCTCAGGAGACGGACGCACAAACAGTGATGCTGAAACAGACAGATCGTGAGACCCGTAAAACCCTTAAGACAAAACAATCAGTTCCTATTAAAACCTCAATTTGTAAAGTTCACATGCAATAAAGCGACATTTTGACAACTTTGGGAAAACCTTTAGAGAATGTTAGCCAGCGTTCTGACAACATTTCCTGTTCGCTGGGATTGTGTTTTGATGTGTCATGTGGTGATGTAAGTGTGCAGGTGATGAAGTTTTGACTAACCGTTTTCCTTGCATCTGGTTTGTACAAAAACACAGTACAAGGCATTTACGTGAACCATGACATCATATAAGATTGTGTATGTAAACTCACTCACTGACAAGCAGTCAATGAGAGCGAGGTGGGAAGACAAGCAGCCAATGAGAGCGAAGCAGGGAGACAAGCACATGCACGCATGAGTCTAGTAGGAGGTCAGTAATTACTTTCTGCCCTCTGGGGGGGTGGGAGCTTTGGTTATTGTGCTTCACTGGAATGAATCATCTGTCTTTCCAACTAACAGTTTTAGGTTGAAAGAATGTTTCCCTATTGTTTCCATTTAGTAACAAAAACGTTACAATGTTATTTTGGATGTCCAGCTTTTTTACACCGTGTGTTAACGTTGTTGCTTGATTGTAAAAGATATGTTTTATAATTCTGTAATTTTGTTAAAATGTTCCACTAACAACTTACAAATAACCTTTTTGATATGTACGATATAACATATACAAATATAGATATAACATCGAAAAACATCTACTAATGTTATCGCAAGAATGTTCTCGATAACTCTGAGAACGTTAGCCAGCATTCTGAGAACGCTCGCCGTTAGCTGCATCTCTGCTCATAACTTTATGAGGAAACAGAGAGTGACATTGAAAAACAGACAGAACGAGTTTGAGATGCAACGAAAAAGAAAGGCAAAACAAAACAAGTCTACAGTATATAATGTAAATAATAACTGTTCATTTTCAGCTGTCTGCACAGAGGAGCAGCTACATTTCTGCAGCTGCGTGAGGCATCTGTCACAATAGCAATCAGCCTTTAACAGACGCTTTCACAGGGTGAAAACTCTCCTCAGGACGCGCCATCACTTCAGTCGTGAGCGATCAGAAGCAGGAGGGAGGAAAGATAATAGGTCTGCTTTGTTTGAGGAGAGAGAAATAATATTTACTATGTAGAATAACGTGTAGAGTTGTGATTCGAGCAATATCGGTAATGACCGCAGAGAATGCCTGTGAGATAGTGGAAGGAGTCCAAGTATACATGAGACCACCAGAGAGTCAGAGAAGAAATGAGAAACAAATTGATTCCTTTTTTACATAAGTAATATGTCGAATAAAGGAGGCGTAGAACTTGTAAGGAAATTCAAAGTCATTTTGTCAAGTATACACAAGAAACTACAAAAATCACAAATACAGTGTTTTCAGAAATACTTAATTCTGATTAATCTAATGTTATTCTGCAGTCAGATTTTGCTTTGCATATTTTAGCTTCTGAAAAAGTAAAAGTTTAAGTATTATGGTATTATTTTGAATTATTAGTTACCCTGGCTACTAGTTTTAGGTTGTAAGAATGTTTCCCTAATTTTTCCACTATGTAACAAAATCATTTAAAGAATTATTTTGATAGCTCTAGGAATGTTCAAAATGCTTTTAGTATTAACATTATTGCTTGGTTATAAGAACGTTATTCAAACATTTTATTAAAAAACTAACCTCAAAAATGAACTAACTCAACTCACCAGTTCCCATGTGACCTTGTTGACCTTATAGCATGCGTAATATGGAACGAGGACCCCCAGAATGTAGGCTGCTCCTGATTTTGCCTGATTTTTAAAATGTTTTCCTGGATATTTAAAGTTATTGACAAAAAATCCAGCAACAGGAATCTATGAAACATTATTAAAAGGTTTGAATCTCTTTCTTCTGTCAGAAACATACATAGTGAAGTTTATTTAAAATATTTACACATATTTTTTTTCAAATACATACTTTTAAGTTTACTAAAGATTTAAATCTGTATCATAATCTGTATTATATTATAGAGATGAAACACACAATGTGCGAGTGTGTTGTTCTGTTTCAAAGCTGCAGTGTAGGAAAGTTCAATGCAAACAGGAGCATGGGTGTGATAAACAGAAGAGGCACAGACAGCTGGATAGGTGTTTGCTGACAGATGGCCACTTTGCTGTGTTGTTAGTGTAGAACCCCAAATCTTCCACATGTACCCAACAATGAGCTCTCATCTCTCATTTCACTACCATTAGGGGAGGTCAGAGGTCACTCTGCATTGAATTATGCTTGTGTACCTGCACAAAGCTGCTCATTCTCTGTTAAAGACAATGTTCATTAAGACCCCAACCTCTCTGATATGCCTTTGTTGAATATCTGCCCTGGAAATACGAGGTGCTCAGGTCAGAGCGTTGCATTGTGGGAGGATCTGTGAAAACACACTGCCCTTTATCTGATCAGCTGGTATCTTGTCCCAGCGACCCGTGACATTTCCCACAGGCACACAAACACAGAGACACACACACTGTCAGCACCTTTAAAGTGCCATCAATCTGTCAATTACTACTCAGGTAGAACCATTCATTCATACAATTTGGGCCTGTGGATACAGTCTCAATGATCCACACACACACACACACACACACACACGCATGCACGCACACACTAAAGAGCCAAGGGGAGGTTCCACACGATTGGGTTTCCTAATGTTGGGCCCATTCCATTGTGCATTGAAACACATCTGAACTGCCATATTGTTCTGAACCGGGAAAAAGGGAAAAATCCCCAGGAATTACAAAATTTCCACCTGTGAGCCGCGTTTGAGTGTTGTTCAGCCATCCAGTGCCAATGGACTCGTAATCCACAAGGCCTGGATAAGCCCTGTGCTTGTGTGTGTGATGTATGTTTTCTGTATCAACAGAGCACAGTCCCAGCTAACAATTTTAGGTTGTAAGAACATTTCTGTAATGTTTCCATTAAGTGACAGAAACATTAACAATGTTGTTTTGAAAGATCTGGAAACATTTAAATGTTCCATTTTTTAGACGTTGTATCAATGTTATTGCTTTGTTAAAGGACTGTTTTTTACTTTGGAATTCTGTAACATTTTTAAAACGTTCCACCAGCTACTTAAGGATAACGTATATATGATATATAAAATTAAAAACGTTTACTAATGTTACTGCAAGAACATTTTTGATAACTGTGAGAACTTTTAAAGAACGTTAGCCAACATTCTGAGAACATTCCCCGTTGGCTGGGGCATCCTTCATTTGTTTGAGTGCGTGTCTGAGCGATGCAGAATCAGACTGGATTGAGGAGTAACACTGGGNTGGTCCGTCACAGACACAAATTTACAGCTTTCTGTAGGAGCATCTTAGAAGAGCTGAGCTTTCAGCTGTCAGCACTTGGAACTTTACTGCTTGCATGCGATGTGTGTTTGATGATCTTGACTGAGAGAGAGAGGGAGATAGAGAGACAGAATCTACATTTAGGCATTTGGCAGACGCTTTTATCCAAAGCGACTTACATTGCATTATACTACACATCGATCACTATACATTGAGAATGTGCAATCCCTGGGATCTAACCCATGACCTTGGCGTTGTTAACGCCATGCTCTAACCACTGAGCTACAGGAAAGCTAATCTACATATGTACCAATATGTACCAAATATGTTATGCAGGAAAGCATAACATAATTGTGTAACATCCTTTTAATTTATGGAATGTTCCGTACACCGGCACTCTTGTTCATGTCGAATTACCTCATTTGCATTTATGCATTTGGCAGACACTTTTATCCAATGCCACTTACCGTAAGCATATTAGCAGCTTTATGATTTCTAGGAATGAAACCCATGATATCCATGTTGCCAGCGGCATGCTTTACCCAATGATCTAAAGAAACATAATTAATACAATCATAGATAAAACAACAGCAGCATTTTAAATGCATTAGAGACGTTTGCTCAGAGTTTTGCCGCGTGCATATCGGTGTATGTTTAAGCAACTGCGGTTGCCAGCATCTCTCGTCATATTGGCGGCGCAGGTAGCTACAGTGGAAGTAATGCCGCGTGTCAGGGGGAGTAGACAAGCCGCTCTGAAATCCACAGTGAAAGCCTTCACTTCTCAGCCTCATGTGTAGCCAATCTCCCTTCCGAACGGACCCCAACGTGAGCTCATTGAGTTGTCAGCATCTCAAACAACCCCAGCTGGGAGGAAAAGAACAACTGCAAAAATGCCTGTCCTTCCTTCACCCAGGGTCAGAATTCCAAATCTCTGTCTTTGTCATCGGCCCGTGCAGCTCGGAATCACAGTTGCCATGGGAACCCCGAAAGCCAGGCCCTGGTCGGCAGTGGGCATTTAAATGGAAATGGGCAGTAGGGACAGCTTTTTAAAGACATCACCCTTTCTTCCTCCAGCTCGTCAGCACACATTTGGGCACGGCTGGCCGCGCAGTAAAGACACCCCACCGGCACCCCGCTTAGAAGATTAGAAGATCCTTTTACAGGAACTAATCTGATGCTGGAAAGAGGACGTGGTGAGAGGAGAGAGGGAAAAGCCCAAAGGAAAGAATAATCACAAATAAAATCTCTTTAATATCTCTGTTGTTTCTTTTAGACACCACTGAGATAAAATGGCAAACGAATTAAGGGTTTGAGAAGTCTCCTGTTTCTTAGATGTTTGCCTTAAGAAAAAGCCCGTGGTGATGTATATAATTTAGAGAAGTTTTAGGAAAAATCTCAGACGTGTCTTACTGTGCCCAGATTTTCAAGGATGCCAAAATGTGCAATCAACAGTTTTATTCAAGGTTTTTATAAGAACGCCGACGTTTCCAAACAACAGGTCTATCTGATGATTATTTTATAGCTTTATTTTATGATTGTATGTCATCAACGGTCTCGTTTGTGTCTTATTTTTCCCTTAGGTCATTTCAGGAGAAACATCTGAGAAAATGTTGATACTCAAATGAAGCAGAACTGAGAACTCCATTAAATCTAGCGAGCTATGAAAAAGGCTATAAGATATCCTTTGGGAAAGGCTGCTTCATTTTATACCGTCCTGTTCACACTGCGGCTCCAGTCGGCTTATTCTATTTGCCTACCCAAAAATACGCTGGTGATGAAATCTGGACTGCTCTTCTCCAGCTGATTGTATGTCGCTCTTGCATGTCACGATCCATAAGGATCAACAAACAGCCTCCGCAGCAGCAAGAATCTGGCACAGAGGTGGACTGCGCTCGGATCGCATACTGAGACGGGAATGAGCAACAGAGAGAGAGAGAGAGAGAGAGAGAGAGAGAGATCTTGCCAGGACGTCATAATATAATGGACAGAATGAAAGGGTGCTGTGTCTAACGTGGTTAAAGAGATCAGCTCTTCAAAGCTGCCGGCCCTGCCGTATCTCTCTGATGCACCCCACACCCAAAAGCTTCCCTTTAAGCCTCACAGTGGTCCAGACCAGCCTCATATGGTGCAGCTGTTTCTGAATGTCTCTTAGTGTATTTCTGTGTATGTTTGTTTGCCCGCAGCCTGGGGCTGGTATGCAAAAGATGCATTGCATTATGGGTAGCTCATGAGATCGGGCATTACAGCGCAGCGTGATTTGCTTGTCGTCTCTGTGCGCCCAGCAATACTGATTCCACTTTATGCAAATTATTGGAAAATGATTTGAATGACTGAGGCAGAGAGTTTAAGAAGCTCTTTGGGTACTTTGGGTAATTGGTACATCGTTTACCAAAGCATCATTTTTGACATTTCTCCTTATACAGCAATAACAACGAAAAGAATGTCTCATTCAACATTCTGCAGTCTTATGAAAATCTCAAACCATATGGTTGGGATGAGCAGGCCGTCCAAAAATCTGCTCCTAATTTCACTACTGTTTTATCAGACTGTTGTCCCCCCCCCCCTGTTTTTCTCGTCTGAGCCTGCGATTCTTCCATTTAAATTGCACAAAAAAGTGAAAGTTGCTGTCCATTTTCTCTCCGCTCTGTCTCTGAAACGTTTGTTCATTCATCGGTTCATTCAGAGAGCTGCAATCAGGCAGAAAATCAAGCTTAAGGGGAGGGAGGGGATGCCAGTGTAGACACAGGGTTTCCTTCCCAAACCTAATCCACTTTTTGTTGAAGGCTACTAAATTGCATTCCTGCAGGCGAGGAGAATGGAGTGGGATTTTGGAGCGGGCGACACAGGGCCTGAAAAGACAGAGAGATGGGTGTTGTGAGCTACTGGTGGCAGGAGATCTCCTGACAGCATCTGTTAGGACATGCTAGCTCGGTAATGCTGTTTAAAATACAGTTGTTAGTCCTACTTTTCTGCTTGGGTAGAAGAACGTTCAGACGCTCCCTTAGACATTTTCAGCAAACTACAGTATACAGTACCAAAAAAGTTAAGATATTAAAAAAGTTTCTTGAGATAATAAACTTGTCATGTAAGCAACAAAGTGAGAAAATGTGTATTAAGCAGCCAGAGAGGGGATAAAACATACGAAGGGACGCTTGCTGCGGCAATTTAAGACAAATCGTAATTCCGTATTCCTTCTGTGTGAGAGGTACATTAGGGACATGAGCAGCTCTAATCGTTATTGTCACAAATCTCTTTTCCATTAGTCAACGCTTACGTCCGCACGCACGCACGCGCAGCACATACACAGACACGCGGCCACACAAGACTGATTGAAGCTGTGTGCGTTGCGTTAATGAATGTATGCAGCGTGAATACAAATCAGGTTCCTGCTAAAGCAGATTTAAACAACAAACAAACAATGCAGATGTCAACATTTTGAATCGAGAAACATCACACGGGTGAAAATCTTACATTCGTCCGATATTTGAACGACATCACAGTCAGATCCGTGACCTGATGTTTAGCCCGCAGGAGAAATCTTCTCAGATGTTTCTGTTGTTTTTGCCATTTCTGAGTTCAGAAGAATTCATGGAGTGCTACACCATTTGATATTGTATATCTTGTTTGTATATATCTTGTAGTTGTATATCTTGAAGTTGTATATCTTGAAGTTGTATATCTTGTAGTTGTATATCTTGTAGTTGTATATCTGTTTCGTTTAAGTATTTTCTTACGAGAAATAAACAGACACAGTTGAAATACAGTAAGAATATAACATTTAAAAAACAGTGCTCAGGTAATATTCAAAGAAATCTGGACATAGCATCCCAGCTAACAATTTTGGGTTATAAGAACATTACCTTAATGTTTCCATTAGGTGAAAAAGTCAAAACAGCGTTTTTAAGATGTTGTTTTAACGCTTTAGTATTATGTAATGTATGTATTTTTAAAATGTTCCACTAACAGTTTAGAAATAATGGTTTTATGCTAACATTTTTTGCATGTTGGCCAATGACACATAACAAGGACACATTATTGCATTATTAAACTTTTTTTTGATAACTTTTAGGGAATGTTAGCCAACATTCCGAGAATGTTCCCTGTTAGCTGTGATTTTACCAACTGAAACTGAAGATGTGATATTACTGAAGCTTTTTGTCTTTTTATCATGAGAAAAATTTAAGAATCCTTTGTTTAATCTTATTGCTGTCTCATTTGTTATTTTTCTGTTTTTGTGAACGTCAACAACAAGCCTTACTGCTCGTGCAAGGCGTGTTCGAGTCTGGCTTGCGTTATTTCTCCGTTCTATTTCTCCAAATAACTTCCTGTCCCTGATGTTTTGTAGCAAGAAAGCAGAACCATGTCAGATTCTTCATGGGCAGGTAAGTTTTGGAGTGATAATCTCAGAGACACTGAGTCATTGGTGAGTCAGATGTCACAGCACAGCTAACCTGCTGCCCTGGGCCTCTGAGATGTTGTTTCCAGCCAAAAAACAAAGAGAACCTTCATACACAAAAGCTATCCATGGCGACCTGAGAGCCAAACTCATCAGCTCTGAGCTATCAGGCCAGAATGAAGAAAATCAGAGCCCTGCGGTCAACAGCAGGAGTTTTATCTGTGCTTGGCCAAGGGTCCATACACACACTTAAAGATCAGCAAAGCTGGTTGTTATTCTACACCATTTAGCTACGTCCTCTCTTTCATTCCCAGCATTCTCCTAAAAGAGCCATTCATTTCAGCCTCAGCTTTCTTTAAATGGTTTCTGGCACTCAGCTAACAGGGAACATTCTCAGAATGTTGGCCAATGTTCTCTAAAAGTTTTCTTTAATCAAAAATTTTTTTTTGCAGTAACATTAGTAGAACGTTTTTCTTACGTTATATATATATATATATATCATATATCAAAAACACTTTTCTTAAGTAGTTAGTAGAACACTAGAATACTGGACGTTTTGAATGTTCCTAAAACCTATAACTAACCTATACCTATAACCTGTAACCTATAACCTATAACCTATAACTAACCTATAACTAACAAAGTTTTAAACATTTTAAAAACTTTTTTCACATCCCTCTGACTGTTCTTTTTCACACCCCTTTTCTTCAGATTGTTGGTCTGGTTTGTATCGTGCTGTTATTTTGAGTTCCCACCAGGGCAAAGTATGTCAAAAGGTATGATTTTACCTCTGAGGTCACAAGGGGAATAATTGTGGCAGGCAGAGGTGTAGAAACTTAAAGAACCAGAACAAGATCTGTAATCTGTTTTCCTTGGATCAGAAGTTTGTGAATACTCACCTAAGTGAGCTAAGCTAAGTGAGCTGATGAGATCCATAGCGCAGATACTTCCTGCGGTCCCCAAACCGGACCGCCCGCAGGCTAACAAACCTTCTCTCTCTCTGGTTACTGCATACAAAAACATTATACTACACTTCTGACACAACTGCACATATCGGTTCAGTGTCTACCCAGCTACTCCTGGTATAACTGTGCATGATTCTTTAGTGCGTGTTGTTCCAAAAACAAAAGTTCAAATGTAACTTGCTCCACCTCCTAAAGGGAGAGTTCACCCCCAAAAAAAACCTTTTAACCATTGGCTTATCATGTTCATCATTTCCTGACCTTTATGTCATTCCAAACCTATGACTTTTTTCCTCTGTGGGCCACAAATGAAGAGATTTTGAGAAATGTCTCGGTGGTTTTGTGTCAATACAGTGGAAGTCAATGGGGGCCACGGTTATTTGGTTCTCAATGTACTCCTACTTCCTCAGAAGCAAAACAATCAAATGGGTTTGGAATGATATGAGGTGAGTAAATGATTTTTAATTTTTGGGGGAACTAGCATTATGAGGGGGATCTCCACACTCACTTTCAGGTCTGGCTCCATTCTGCTACAGAGGATCTTTTCACAGTTGCCGACAGATCAAATCAATCCCTACCTCACACTCCATATCCTGTTTTAGACAGAATTACGTCACATTATAGAAAGTAAAACTGAGGTTGTGAATACCATTTTATGTTGACTTTGAGAATACTCAAAGCCAGCACTACTGGACTGTAAATTAGCATTTAGCGAGCTGTTATGGTGCGATGAGAATCCAAATTAAGTGGCTTCTTTGAGCAGCTTAATTGTTGAGCGTCTTATCTCCGTTACAGAAGCTGACCTTTACGACCGTAAGGCTCCTTTAAGAGATTTAAGATGATGAAATTTGATTTACATCAATCAAAGCACCTCATCACTCATCATAAAATCACTTTATCACACCCCCACTCCCCAGCAGCTGATAACGCGGGCGCTGATTAGCCCCGGCGAGTGGCGGCAGAAGGTCACATGTCCGAGCGCGACTTCCTGTTTCTCCCGCGCGCGCAGATGGCGGTGATTAGAGCGAGCAGGAGCGTGTGTGACAGTGGAGATGGATCGGGGACAAGAGCAGGAGATAAATAAACCGGGCTGTCTGCGTGCTGATCCTGTCAGCAAATCCACTACTGCCGATCTATCAACCGAAAGAGAGAGAGAGAGAGAGAGACACGGAATGTGGAAATCAAGACGAGAGATCTTAACTGTTTATTGTAGACAGCAATGACATCAAATGGAGGCTTGCAGCTCAGATATTTGTTTCCACTTCAGTAATGTCACGTCTCCTGTACAGATTCAAAAGAGATCTCAACAATGTCATCAACTGTGCCCCCACATATAAGACCACATTACTACCCTGTAGCTACCCTGTTAACAAGGAACATTTGCAGAATGTTGGCAAACGTTCTCTAAAAGTTCTCTCTCTAAATGATCAAAAATGTTCCTGCAGTAACGTTAGAGGAACATTTTATATGTCTTACATATCAAAACATTATTCTGAGGTAGTTAGTGGAACATTTAAAAAAATGTACAGAATAAAAAAAGTGTTTGAATAACGTTCTTATAATCAAGCAATCTTGATTGTCTAAAACACAGGACTAAAACACGTTCCTAAAACTCCCCAAATAACATTTTAAATGTTTTGTGTTACTTAATGGGAATGTTATGGAAACATTCTCACAAACTAAAATTGTTAGATGGGTAAACTGGCATCGTCTTGCAAAACTGGGATTATGGGTTTGATTCCCAGGGAACACACAAACCGTTAATTGTTATACACTGTATGCAGCATTGCATGCTAATTAATAAGTAAAACCACCATGTCTGCACAGACCAAGCTGTGCAATTCATAGTACATTTAAAGCTGTGTACTCTTACTGTATGTCAACTCCATGTCAACGTTTCTAAAAATGAATGGATGGGATTTAAGACACTTAAAGGCAACACAAGTGAGAACAAATAACAGGAATAGTTCACGCTAGATATTTACTCACCCTCAAGCAAACCTGCATGGTGTTTCTTTTCATTCTGTGGCTGTTTGTGAAGAATTATTGCACAGTACACAATGACAGACCATTTGCTTTTACCTTACAGTAACTGAAAGCCGTTACCGTACATCTCCTCAGCTATGACAGAGCAGTGCGTTGTCCTCTTTAAAAACATACCTGAAACCAAAACCACAGGCTAGTTAGGTGCTGTTTTTCTTGAACGCTATCCTACCGTGCTGCAGTTTGTCAGGGGCTCAAACTTTGGTCTCTAGTTGGAAGGAATAACGTGGAAACTAGAGGAGCAGAGAAAAGCCCCCGGCCATGAAGAAGACTCAGAGAGCAGAGAGATTAACTGTTGAGGATATTTATATCTCATATTGGAGTTAGTCCGGGCCCGCGGGACACCGACTGGAGAGCATCGTCTGGAACGAAGCAAAAAAGACAAAACATGGGAGGAGTATAAACCAAAACTCCAAGATAGTAAATTTTAATGCAAGATAACATTATTATGGAATGGTCAGGGAAAATTATACAGGAACAAAAGTGTAAAGACAACCAGGCAGCCCCGAGGCTTCAAACGTAGTTGGCGAGGGTTAATTTCATCCTCATTTTGTATGCATAATCTTTTCCCACACTAAAATGTAGAGCAGCACTCGGCAGTAACTTTCGTTTGATGATAGAAAGTAATGAAAATCCGCTGACTCGATTGGGCCATTCATCATTCAACAGCATTACGTGTGCAGACCTCCATACCCCAAACTCCCACCCACCCCTCCAACATCAGCCCCAGCCCGGCTGTGCCTCAGTCAATGGGAGGTAGATTGGTATTCACTCACGGATGTTATCTTATCAGTAACCTTGAATGTGGAATCAATTTGTTTTGTGCGGGCCGGGCTGGTGAATATTTATGCCATTTCAGAGCGAGGCAATTGGCTCCATATTATCTGTTACCTGCGCCGAACGGGAATGTCAATGATGTACTCCAAATAAAGCGTTCTCCTTGTAAACAATGGCCTTATCTCGCCGTTTTTCATGGTCCATTGTGCGTTCTGTGCCGTGTCGTTTTGATATAGCTCGACACGCGGGTCGAGCCGCGATACAGACGGCTATTCCTCCTCAACCAAATAACAAACAGTCTCATTGTTGAGCGATTTATCAGCATTAATACGTAAAAAGCATTGTGAAGGTAATTAGCGGACAATAGACTAGCATAATTAGCATTTTGATGCATTACAATAAGATCTCTTCAATATCTCAATTGTTTCTCCTAGATAACAATTGAAATTAATTAAGTTCAAATTCTGAACTTTGCTTAAAGCTGCCATCTGTAACTTTTGACTCTCTACCGCCATCTCTGTTTGAAACATAAAACTGCAGGCTACTTGCAGGTATTTTCTTAACGTGGATGACAAGCTTAAATTCTAAACAACTGCTGTATGAACAAGCTACAAACGCTACACCATCTACAGAACCTGGACATGTGATATTGAAGCTGGATCTTCTTTGTTTTCCAAAGAAATCAGACTCAGTGCTTAAATTATATATCATAATTTTAAATGTATCATTGCTTAATAACTTGCTTAATAACTGTTTTTAATTCATTTTTTAACAAAAAAGGTACAGATTGCATCTTTAAGAAAAGAATCTTGCACATCTTTGAGAAGACATCATCAACATCTCAAGCTTTGTCGATTTTGAGAGCTTAGCAAATCCAAGCAATCAAAAGCCAGAGATTTCAATATGAACCAAAACATTTCCCATCAAATTCTCCCAAGCCCAAATTTTCTTGATTATTCTTGAAGACAAAGTCGATACATGAACAAAACATAACCAAGAACATCTCCTGAGCCATTGAAGAGTAACTCCTTGAGTAATCACATATTCCTTCGGGATGCGGTCATCTTTTAATCTGTGTGTGTGTGTGTGTGTGTGTACTGTTTTGGCTGCTTTTGTTGTCACCTGTTCATAAATGTCCAGTAGCAGATTGAAGTCACTGTAGCAGAATACCGTGTGCACTTGTTCCAGTCCAACCTGAGTGAGATCATTACCTGAGGCACTACGCAAAAGCTCCTTCACCTCTCTCTCTCCTGCAGGTTGTTGTAATGCAGCAGATGGCTTCCCTCCACCACTGAACGTTTCAACAGAACGGCTCTCAGCATCCCTCTCCATACCACTCTCTCTCCAGCTCGCCCTCACACTCTTTCCCTCCCTCTCTCTTCCTTCGTTTGCCCCCTGTCAGAAATGGACACTGGCCAGACCACTGCAGACCATCGCAGCGCCTCTTCCAAACTTCCTCCCACCTAAACATTTTAGGTTTCAAGAACATTTTCCTAACGTTTCCACGAAGTAAAAAAACATTAAAATTGGCATTTTGAAAGTTCTTGGAATGTTCAAAACACCTAGTTTTTGAGACATTGAATTGACAGTATTGCTCGGTTATAAGAACGTTTATCAAACTTTTTTAAATTAACGTTTTAATAACATTCCACTAACAATTTAAGAATAACAATAATGTTTTTGATATATTTGATACATGTTAAAAATGTTCTGCTAACATTACTGCGAGAACATTTTTCATGACTTTGCGAGAACTTTTAAAGAACATTAGCCAATATTCTGAGAACACCCCTGTTAGCTGGCCTCTCTTCCTTTCTGTCTGGCTTTTGAACGACCAGTTTCAACAATAACAAGGAATGGAAAGACCATTTAATTGTCGTGTTTGTTTTGATTGAATGATGTTTGGCAATAACGGCGATGGTCTGTGCATTACTTGTTCCACGTTAAGTGTAATTCACGCATATTTGTCCTTTTGCGTAGCGTTTGGCCATAAATACTCTTTCACAAGCTTCCCTCGCTGAAGAGTTTAGAAATTGACAAAGACGTAGAGTTTCGTAGAAATACTAAAGCTCCATGGTATTGGTCTTGGACCACGGCGAACCTGAAAGAAATGTGTTTGCGCTCGGCGCAGGGGACGTTTGGCATGGCAGTGTGTATGAATTGTCCTGCGGTGCGCATGCAAACGAGGCACTAAGCTCAGTGCCTTGTCCAAACATTTCCTTCACTCTCTCTCTCTCTCAATATTTATCCCTCCCTCTCTATCGTTTTCTCTATCTCTCATTCCTGATGAATCGCACAAGTGTTCTCTGTATCACACTTTGTGGTTGAAAATGTTCCAGGGCTTTGTTGCATTATAAAGATGGATCTGCTGAACTTTTCCTAAGTTGAGGATTTCAAGATTGCTGGCACGGGTCGAACCCCTGCTCCGATCTGATTTATACTGCTGGGTTTTCTTACACAATCTCATAAATACTTATCAAGGAAAGAAAAAAATTAAACTGACTGGTTTTTGGCCGTGGTGGTGTCTGCAGCGTTTTAGACTGATAGAAAGACTCCTCTTGGCGTGCGGATGAGGAACGCTGCATTGTCGATGCTGTGGGAAATGGCAGAACCGTCAGCGTTTCTCAAATGTTTTTTTGTGTAGCGTTTGTTTCGTACCGATTTATCACTTCTGTCTGCTTGGATTTCTACATTCTAGACAGAGTGTATTTTTTAAAGCAAAAGTTTCACCCCAAAACGAAAATCCTATCGTTATTTACGTTATTTTAATGCTATTATTTTTTCATGTAACACAAAAGAGACCTTGAGAATCTTTAAGCAGCTTTCCTTAGTTCATTGTGACCCAGGGTGACCTATATCATGTGAAAACTGCGTAGTACTTCTCATGAAAAAATTGATTCATGTAAATGATGAATACAGTTTTCTCTGTTCATCAGAAAAAGCTATTGAACAAGTCGTGTTTCTGTAATGGTGTTTTTGGTTCATACAGTGTTTATGGAGCTTGTGATCAGTATGAAATATCAAAATGTTATTTTTGTGAAAGAAGAGAATTGAATACAGGGTCAAGGTACCTATAAGTAACTATAGGTAACCTACAAGGTAACTATAAATAACCCAGTAAGAACTGGGAATGAGGAGGATAAAAAAAATTAGAAGAAAATCAGGCGAAAGTTTAGACTCACTGACTAAATATAATTCAATGACAGTAGTGGAGAGACAGTGGGAAAGAAAATAAATTAAAGATTTTAATTGCATTGAACCCCCTCTGCTCTATCTCTCCTCTCTCTTCGTCTGTCTCTCTCCATTAGATGCAAGGTTCCGGTTAAAGCCTGTGGGTGAGTGTGACACTGTTAAGCAAACCTCATTACCTTTGTCATCTCTTTCTCATTAATCATGCAGGGCTGTTTGGAGCTCACCACAGCATGCGCACACAGTCTATCACTCAAACGCGAACATCTTACATATTAATAAACATAGAATGTCGATAATGTATCGAACATCAGCCAGAATCATACGGTAAGTTAAAATCAGCTCCATATATTCGGGGAGGAAAGCTTAGGCCTTAAAACATATGCAAACAAAATCCTTTAACCAGAATTTTTTGACATTTAACAGTTTTACTCTTAAGAACAAGATTTAAACCTTTAGGAAACTTTCAGAGACTAAACCTGAGGTGGGATGTATTGAAGGAATTGTTCCTTTAAAAAACTTCATTCTATTAAGCACACACGTACAGACGTGAGTCATGATATACTTGCTACTCAGTGAAAATTGGTAATACATTATAATTTTATTCAAATACTTAAAACAGAATTTGATTGGACAAAAATCCGGGATGTGCAGGATGAGTCATCAATCACCACATCCCCTTCTTGCTTCTTTTTCCCCCTCTTGGTTCTTTTTCTCTGGCTTTTTATGTAAATAAGACTCAACAAACAAGAATTTCAGACGAGTTGTTGTTCTGATTTGAATTATTAATCTGGAGTTAATCACCAAACCATGTCCTTAAACGCCGTCCGGAGAGACAGAAAGACTCGTTCGGTTCAGAAGGAGGTCATGACAACCATCTTTACACACACAAGCCAGGAAGGCTGTTTGTATAAGGATTAATAGACTAGAGGTCTCAAACTGCTTAAGGCTGATTATGGAAATGGCAAAGTCCCCACCAGCGATTCATCAAAAGCCGGGACACTGCTGTTATGATCACTTATTTAACAATGATAAATCAGTGTTCACCACTTGCCACAAACAGCCTTTAATACATAAATACTTTAATGACACTCTTTTTACTCTTTAAAGACAAAAATCCTGCGTTTTTTTCATTGAGAACTATTACACTGCTAAAGTAAAACTTTGTATTTTGCCTCGTTAGTTTTTAGACGCCCTTAAAAAGAAAAATAAATATTCAGGATAATTAAATATTCAGAAGAGACTTTGGTAGTTTTTAATACACATCGTTATATTTTTGCAAACAGCGATTTAAAACGTTGTCTGTTGGACGGGACGAGATGAACGAGAGAAAGAGTTCATTTACTTGTGCTGCGCTACATTTCAATGCTTAATCTTTTCCTTGTTTGACATTTCTCTGCTTTTCTTTGTAAACCCATGTGCTGGAAACCGCTGAAAGAACTGATATCTCACAGATAAAAGAACCGCCGGCGCTACAATACACAGAGATAGCAGAACACAGATATGGGACCCTAGAACATATCCATATAAATATAAGGCCTGGCTTATGTCCTGATGGCTCCTGAGGATGATCGTGCTATTTCAGGGCTAAGATTGAGGATTTGAAACCAGGACCTCCAGAGGGAGTCCTGTACACTCTCACACACAACTTCTTAACCCAAAACAGAACTTTTTATGCATTTTGGCCGTTCGCTTACACGACAACTGCGTTTTGTAGTCCTGAAAACACAAACCTAGCAAAAAGTGCTTCAAAGGGTGAGTTTTTAAAAACAACGCTGTTTAAAAACCACAAACCTGTGAACACGCTGCTGTCACGCGCATGCGTGTTACGTGTACGGTCTCTGCGCACACACGGTCAACGTTTGTAGTCGTTTTAGCGGAACCGTGTGAACGCGGATCTTTTGTGACAATGCTGTTGTGAAATAATTTTAAATACGCAGAGGAGAAACATTTCCGTTTTCACTACATCGCCATCGTGTAAACGTTCCCCCAGACTGCAGCTGTAAGCCGTTTCTGGGTCCTCGGCCACGCTCTGTCCCTCAGCACCCTCTTAGATTAAACAGTGCTCCACACCATTCCTGTTAAACCTCAGTGAGAGCTATCAAAACACTCCAGTTCCTGTTCTCTCTCTTCCCCTGTTCTCATCCTGATGGAATGCCTCTTCTCGTCCTCATTAGATATCTAGCAAGCGCAGGGTGGCGAGTCTTTCCTGAGCGAAGTTTAATTCCGCTAAGCTTTTTTTTTGCATCCTTTTTCAAGGGTGACGGGCGTCTAAATACACGCATAATGAATGCGTCTCTCATTAGAATGATTGTCAGAGGAGAAACATTGCTCGGCTCACGGCGGGGTTTTCTGGGATTCTGAAATTACGTGTTCTCGTTTTTTCAGCTCTCCTTTATTTATCAAAGGCTTTCCACAATCAGCCCTCATCGCGACCGGGCTGACTGTGGGAAACAGATGTTTACTGATTAAGCAGACGCACCGTGCCAAAGCGGCTGTATTACGGCCCATTCAAAGTGCAGAAAGGACAGGAAAAAAGTTTAAAGAAAAAGGGAAGGGGAAAAAAAGAAAGGCTGACGAAACGCAGACGCTCACGGGCAGCGAGCGAGCGAGCCGCCCCCTCCCCCGCCGGCGCTTCATCATAATACGGTTTGATTGTTGAAATTGTTCCACGGGGGGAAATTTTCTCATTTTTTTTCTTTTATTTTTGATACGGTTTTAATGTGTCGGTTATCCCCGCCAAGCTGCTTTAACTCACAATCAGCGAGCGCGTTTGCACAAACACTCGCTTCAAGCATTGGGCTGAAAGAGACGAGGAGAGACGGGTTGGAGAGCAAATGGAGATGATCTGAACGCTGCTGGCAAGACCGACAAACCTGTTTATACCGTGAGACTCGACTCCAGCCACCGTTTCGTTTCAACACCAGCCAGAATGTAATAGTACTATGTGACCAGCATCACACGGAGCCAAATGGCCTCTCCTACCCTCGCCTGGCACTTTATGCGGATATAAACACGGGGCTCATTTCTCTGCATGCGCAAATACCTCATCAGACGCCCCGTCCAAATAAACCGGCTGGTGAGGCAGACGGCGAACCTTCCCAGCGATTCGTTTTGGAGAATTAGCGAGCTATCGTTCAACAAAATTAGTCACATAAATAATTTTAGACATTAATTACGATGCACTTGGCGATCATTTATTTCTCTCATAGCTCTATTTTACAATTTACAAACTAGATAAAAAAAGACCATAAATAAATGACACGTTTCATGTACCTAAATTCATCAAATTAAAAAAAAATGGAAGAGAGGGATAATGATGACAATATTGACAATTATACACAACGTTAAACTAAAATGCCTAGACCGGCGGAGGAAAAAATGAGCTGTTAGCGGATTTCTCCGGAAGAATCTACATTAGGAGACGTGACACGGTACATTCTGTGGAGTTTCTCTTCTCTCACTTCCGTTGCATATTCCAGGCAGGTCCTTTAAAGTTGACACCAAACGGTAAGGAAGGAATATTGAAAGATCAGACAAAAAAATGAGAGGAAGAAACTTGTTTCAAGGTCAAGCATTTCGTATTAGAATGCCTCACAATACCAAGACCCCCCCCCCGCTCCCCACCTCAGAATCAAGTCAAAAGGAACAGAATGAGTCTTTTTGACATATACCAGAGCACACTTGAAATGTTAAGAGTCCCCCCCCCGTTTCTTTTAAACATTCCTGTATTACGTTTATTTTGGGTACAAATCACGTTCCTCTTCTTTCAGTTCACTTGCAGACCATTCGAATTAGCGCTGATTCTTCTTAAATCATTCCTGCGTGAGTCAAGCGGTCCAAATAAATGTGGAGCGTTTCAGTTACGATCTCCAGTCTTGGCGCAAAAGAGGAAGAAAAACAACGTCGCCGCGGCGTATATAGCAAACAACTCCGCGATGCGGGTCTCCGGCGAGTAGCAACAACTCCAGAGTTTTGTGGCTTTAGCTCACATCATCTGTTTTTGTCTTTTACGTATGCGTCTCAAAACAAACTGTCATTCTTCAACCAGAAAAGAAATACTTGCACTGAGAACAAAGAGTCTGAAGGTATTCTGTCAGGAATAAAGGGGCACTGGTGAGAGGAAATGAAATTTTTCATTATAATCTCTCATCGAACCCCTGAGGAGACTGTAGGGCCCTCAACTGCTCCTCAGGTTGTTTGTCATTTGTTTTCCGGCTTCCCAATAGTGGAAACGTTCCAGGAATCATGGGAATTGAAGTCCTTTGTCCCGGTGTCGGGTAAATGTAGTTATTGAAACTGCGATGGATGTGCAGCTGCATTGGGTCTGACTTGAGGATATCGCAGTGAAGCAGATACATGAAGATGATTCTGTGGAGAGAGAGAGAGCGAGAGAGAAAAGTGAAAAATGAGAAAATGATAATGATTCAGGAATTCAGACGCAAACACACACACACACACACGCGCACAGCATTAATTGAAGTAATCCTCAGAGTATGGAAACTAAAATGACTGTTTGCTCTGTTGCTGGGGATCATGGGAAAAACACATTTCTCATTTTTGGCTCCATTTTCTTTTTGAGCTCATCCCATCAAACAGCTTTGAGCTTTGCCAATATCTCCCCCCATATTCATCAGCGCTGGTTCTAATCCCACCGAATGAGTGGATAAATAACTACAGGGGACACGGAGGAAGTAGAGCAGATCTCATAAACACTCTGTCAGACTTGTTACTTTGTGCTTACCTTAGCTCAGCTCTAATGGAACATCCAGTAAGAGAGACATGTGTTGATTTCATGGCCCGCTGAAGGTCCTCAGAGACCAGGAGAGAGAGAGAGACATAGATGGAGCGAGAGAGTGAGGAAAGTACGAGGGGACCGTGGAGACCAAGGTGGAGAGAGAGGGATGTAAACTGAGTGCAGTTCTTTTTTTTATCCCGACTGGTGCGCGTGAGTTCCCAGCCAAGTGGAGCAGTTTGGAGAATTGTGGAGTGGAGACAGATATTCCAGTCTGAGGGTGGGGAGACCTGGAAGTTCTCCAGAAGTAGCCCGGAGACGTCTTCCATTGTGGACGTTAGAAAGATGAATGCCTCTCAGAAATCCCCGGAACAGGAGCATTAAAGAGTGCGTAAAATCTTTAGAGCCAACGCCTCCATTTTGAGCATAAAAAATCCGCCAGGTGCCGCCGACTCGAGCAAGCGTGAAATGGCCGGAGCAGGCGACAAAAATCCAGTTCTATTTATACGTTTACTTACAGACACATACATACAAAATAAAACAACGGAAAGAAACAGAGAAACTCCTTCGTAGTTTCATTGAAATGAAGGAACCAATTAAAAGCTTCCATGTATCATATCCACAGCATCAAGTACAGCATGGGACAATCCACTTTGACTCTCGGCGGGTGGGGGATGATGGTATTGAGGAGAAGTGCCGCATCGTTCCTCTGAAATCATTTTTTTCTGTTTGTTTGTTTTTTCATTCATTTCCAAAATTTAATTTAAAGTGCATGGATGAGGTAAATGGATTTTCTTTGAAACCAAAATAAAAAAAAGAAAGTCCAAAGTATGTTTCGAGTTTGTGTTCCTATCCCGTGGCTTCAGACAGGAACCATCCTGTCTTGTATTTGTTGCATGTGGGACAACATTCCCTGCGCGCTGCTGAGGATCTTATCCTGATGCGCGGCGGAGGAGATTCCTATCCTCGTCATATCCCTGTTGCAATGAAACACAAGACAGAGGTGATGAAAACAGGCAATCATTCTGCTCTAATTTGCTCTATGCCAACAGAAACGTTTTCCCTTTCTCCTCATTTGCTTCTAACACGAAATCTAAGAACCCAATCCTGGCTGAACATTTGCATGGCAAAGCAGAACTTCCCGGAACACGCTCCACTGCGATCTATAGGGGCTTCGCACGGCACTGTGACTGCCGAAGCAATATGTCCAGACAGCGTATCCCAGAGCGCTGATTTAAAAGCTGCTTTTCTTTGCCTTGCATTAATCAAAAGCATGTTTAAAGCCATTCATGTCCAACATGCACGCATCAAACGTTTCCTAACACCCTATAAGTGCCCGACATTCGGTCACATGACTCACTCTTGCGTCATCTGGACGACGGCCTCTGGGGTGGTGTAGCCTGCGGCGGTGAAGTTGTCTCGGTAACGCTCCATGTTGATGGCCTGCAGCCAATCAGCAACTGATCCCAGGGTAGATGTGAATTCTGGGCTGCTGGGCTCCAAGAGGGTGGTGTTGGGTCTAGAAAACCAAAAGAATGAGTAAGAGAGACTTCGTTAGGAGCCTCAAGAGAAGGGGCTGGCTCGGTGTTCATGCCTACTTTTAATAACTTATGAAAGAACTATAAAAGATTTTACAGCTGTACGCATCACTTCATTGAAACATTTATGCAACATCGCCAGTCATGCATGTAATGTGCACTTATGTTGCCACAGCTAAAAGCATATTTACAGCAATCTATCACCTGTGAAATATGAGCCTCAAACCATGAATGTGGCTTTTAGTGGGGTCAGGGTTTCAGAAGCACCCAGCTAACAACTTAGGTTGTAAGAACGTTTCTATGACGTTCTAACGTTTCCATTAAGTAACAAAAACATTTATAGTGTTATTTTAAATGTTCTTGGAATGTTCGACTAACAACTAACGTTACCGCAAGAATTTGTTTTGATAACTTTTACAGAACGTCAGCTATTCTGAAAACTTTCCCTGGGTAGTTCTTATTGGGAACAGCATTTTGTTACCTGGCCATCTCTCCCCCCGTCCGTTTCAAGCTGTTGGGGTTGCGGATCAGTTTGTCCAGCATGTTCACAATTTGGCTAAACTTTGGCCTCTCGGCGCGCTCCTTCTGCCAGCAGTCCAGCATCAGCTGGTGCAGGGAAACAGGACAGTCCATGGGTGGAGGCAGCCTGTAGCCTTCCTCAATAGCCTTTATCACCTGCAACCCGAAGACAGGAAGTTAAAACACACATTAGAAGGAAGAACGTTCAAACACTGAACCTCTGAATCAGCCTCAGCCTCAATCAATCCACTCACTCAACACTTACATCCTGGTTACTCATGTCCCAGTACGGCCGCTCTCCGTATGACATCACCTCCCACATGACGATCCCGTAACTCCACACGTCGGATGCCGAGGTGAACTTCCTGTACGTAATGGCTTCGGGGGCGGTCCAGCGAATCGGTATCTTGCCTCCCTGTGATTGATAGGTTCCTGTTATTTCCTTCCAAAAGAGATGCAAACACATGCACGGGGGTTAATCTCACACACGCGCACACACACGCATGCATGCACATACGGTCAGCGAGCAACGCTGGGGTTAGTTGTCTAATTTCTAAACTAATGGAAAAGATACTATAAAGCAAAGCAGCCACATGCATGCAGGTTAAAAGCTTGGAATAATCCGACCAATCAGAACGCATTTGTTAGGGTTATAAACACAAGTGCGAGCGAATCAGCAAACGATGTCATAAACGCAGGGCTTACTCTGGTGGTATAAGCAGCATCGGGGTCTTCTTCCAAAACTCTGGACATTCCGAAGTCAGACACTTTACACACCAGGTTGCTGTTGACCAGGATGTTGCGCGCTGCCAGATCTCGGTGGACGTAGCTCATGTCCGACAGATACTTCATTCCTGACGCGATGCCGCGCAAGATTCCCACCAGCTGAATCACGGTAAAACGCCCATCGTTCTTCTACAGAGGAAACAGCGGAGATTTAACTAAATTCAATGATGCATTAAACTACACCAGAGTTCTTTATGACTGCAGTGGTCAGTGTTTAAAAGGATAATGTTGGACTCACCCTCAGAAAAGCATCGAGGGATCCATTCTCCATGTACTCAGTGATGATCATTACTGGCTTACCTGCACAGAGAAATAAAAAGGTTAGCAATGACATTTTATCACTGCTGACACATTTATACTGCTTTTAAGTTTATATAGGATCCCAGCTAACATTTTTGGGTTGTGAGAACGTTTCCCTAATGTTACCAGTAAGTAACAACAACATTAAAAATGCTATTTTGAACGTTCAAAGGACATTTTTTTTAAACGTTGAATTATCGTTATTGCTTATAAGAATGCTATTTAATGCATATTTAATTTAATTTTGATTGGTTGGTTGTTTTACTCTGAACCAATCACATTTAAGTAATGAGGGTTCTGATCAATCATCTGGCAGAAACTCCAGAGCGAAACACGTTAGTCAAACAGTGACTCAAAACGTTAAGTGCACCAAACTGTAAACATAATGCTGCATTTTACATGCGCGCACACCGGGCACGCTGAACTCATTGGCACGTTTGAATGACACTTCCCAATCAAGCTCTGAAAGCGGTTTTCTAGCCCCTCCTCTTTTCTCACCCCACCCCCTCCTTCCCTTCCGCTGCTGTTTGCGAGAGGGATTTTTGTGTGGGTTTGTTTACTGAATGCTGCCGTTGCTGCAGGCTATCAGGGCTGGATTCCCACATTACCTGCCAGTCATTACCGAGACAAGGCAACGCTATGGCAACGTAAGGCCCTCTCAGAGAGCCGAAAGGAAAGAGCGCAGGGGCTTCACAATAGAGGACAATGGCGCGCGCACACACACCTACACAGATCCGCTCGCAAACGTGTACACACATACACACTTCACCTCCGAGGAATCATTTCAATGTTCAAGCGGTGCCTTCATTATGCAAATACATCTTGCATTTAGTGCCAGCGCATAAAAGACTGCGCCCACCATGTCCGTCTGTGAATGCGTTCTGCGTGAACGGCTGGCATCGCGTTTCTCTCTTTCCTGCTCTCCGAGGCTTGGGGGCATTTTGTCTTTATTTATTTAGGACAATTTCTACATCATTAGTAATTTATTTAACAGGTTTAATTGGCCCTGTTGGAGGCGTAGGCTGCGAGGAGAAGGGCTGCCATTGTCTGTTTGTAATAACACTGCTTCAGCCATGCTGAGGATTATGAGAGATGGGCTGTTAATAATAAACGCTGTGTTAATGCCCCTCTCTGAGCTAGCTATGAGACAGCAGCCTTGTTAAAAGAGATTGCTTAGCATGCGAGTGGACGTTACTGCAGTCAACTGGATAGCATGGATCACTTTCATTTACCTTGAAAGGGTTTTCAAAAGCTGCAATCCGTAACTTTATTATTAAAAATAAACAAAACTCACGTATTAGTGATTTGAGCTGGTGGGTTTAATTTCCCAGGAAATGTCAGTTTGGCTTCGTTTGACATCCACATAAGTTAAAAAAAAAGTATGTAAAGTAACCTGCAATGCTATGTTTTAAACAGAGATGGCGGTAGAGAGGCGAATGTTTAAGAAATTACTTCACTAGCAAGTAAAAAGCTAATTTAGAATGAGGTTAAAAAATATGAGTCCAAAAATACGAGTTATTATTGACTCACCCTTATATTGTTCCAAACCCATGTGACTGTTCTTTCTGGGTGAACTATCCATTTAAAGTAAAGTTTATAACTGTATGTAATTGGCTGAGGCACAACAGGCAACAATTTGTGTTTCTTTCTGTTTCTGTATATATATATATATATGTATATAATAAAGGCTTCTGCTATAAACTGTCAAGAAAGCAATAAAGCTTCCTCAAGACATGCAGGATTGTGTGTCATCTCCGTTACACTTGTAGACACTTTCTCTCCTTCTCTCTCTCACACACACACACACACTCTTTCTCTGTAACCCATCTGCTGGCATTGTCTTCACTGATACATCACAGAGCGGACGTGGATTTGCCAGGGCTGTCTGGAGGAAAGATGTGACTCAGTGGAAATTTTTGGGATTGTTACATGTCTGCCTGAAAGCCCTTCATATGAACACCCATGACAGTCCAGTGAAACAAGCCTTAAAAAACATCTTCATCTCGCCGAGCAGCCATCATAGAGTCGAAGACACTGAGGGTGTTTCTCAGTGCTGCTGTCAAAATCCAAACCCATCTAATGCAAATCTCAACACACACACACACACACCGACTTCTCTGCATATCATAAGTTGTTATGCTGAGTGAGGGCTGGCCACAACTGCCAACTGCACCCTGGAGGTTTGTTGCGTTCATACAAAAGAGTCAACTTTCAATCAATAGAGGAATATTAAAAGGTTTGATGTCAGATCTGTCAGCTGGCCAGGATTCTGTTCTGGTGAAGTGAAGTGCTCGTTACCAAAGACAGGTTTGCTTATCATCAAATCAGAGGAAACAGTGAGGCCAGCTTGGGCCAGGGAGGCAAGTTCTCTCAAAGTTCTCAAAACTGTAACGTTAGTAGAATGTTTCTAAAGTTATATATTTTTATTTTTAAGTTGTTAGTGGAACGTTTAAAAACATTGCAGAATTAAAAAAAGTTTGAATAACGTCCCTATAACCAAGCAATAAGGTTAATACAACGCCTAAAAAAACTGGAAGCTTTAAACGTTCACAGAACATTCCGAATAACATTTTAACGTTTTTATTACTTAATGGGAAAGTTGAGGAAACGTTCCTACAACCTACAATTGCTAGCTGGAAGTGCGTCATTTCTGCAGCAGGGTTCCAGAAAGCATTTAAGATGCAAACAGAAGGCAGGCGTCAGTGGTAAAAGATTTAGGAGCAAAGTGGCCCAATTCTGCACCATGAGCTTTTGATGCCTGAAACTCAAAGCAAGAGTTGAAAGTCTAAAAACGTTTCAACTACAGCGGCGCTTCAATGGGCGACAAAATGAGCACACAGCACTGAAAAAATCATTTTCTTAACCTGTCATTTCTGTCAGCCTTAAAACACGATTAAAAAAACAAAACAAAGACACTATAAAACTTACCAAACTAAAAAACTCAAGATACCAAGTTGTTTTTTCAGAATATTTCTTGAATGACATGCATTCATTGAACAACTGCAATTGATGTTTAATGCATACATTTGTGCATTGTGTAAATTTTAATGCTCGGAAACAAGAAAGATATTTGCCATTGTGGAGTGAAATGTATTCAGTCCTGTTCTCTTACAATTTTCCTTCTCAAGGAAATGTGTGCTTAAAGAATGTAGCTACATATATAAATAGTTACATAAAAAATATACATCTATTTCTGGAGCTTGCACCTAACCCAGGCTTTCTCACCTGCCCCCACAAACCAACAAGACAAGCTCCACCACAGCATCAGCTGGTGAAGACATTTCAGAACTGACGGTAGTAGGTGGTGAAGCACAAACCTCCAGCCTGAATTGCAAAATCAACTAGGCCGTGATTTACAAAAGATATGCAAAACATAAACAAAAATCCGGGTGAAAGGCTACAGCTGCAGTGAAACGCACAACAAAAAAACTCACATTTAGTGACGACTCCTTCCAGTCTGATGATGTTGGGGTGGTCGAACTGGCCCATGATGCTGGCCTCGCTCAGGAAGTCCCGCCTTTGTTTCTCGGTGTATCCTGCTTTGAGAGTTTTGATGGCCACACAGATCTCTCGCTTTCCCGGCATCTTAAGACGGCCACTGCACACTTCTCCGAATTCTCCTTGAAATGGAAAAATGGGGTTTGAATCAAACAGAATGTCTGTGGTAGGTCATGACTCATAAGGTATCTTCGGAACATTGAGTTTACATTTCACTGTCAACGTGGGATCACGCAAAAGGCGACTTTTCAAACATTCTGAAGCTGGACAACACTGAGAACTGTCATTTCCGCAGCGTTCCAGCAAACACTAACAGGGTAAAGGTGCTGATCTGACCATTGGAATTTGGTGTTTGTTGGGACAGTGTGACTTTAGCCTCAACAGTTGTGGTCAAGCTACATTCATTTTCTCTGAGAGAAACTGGAACGGAAAACAGCAGGTGTTTGCTCACCAATGCCGATGACCTTTTCGATCTTGATGCAGGAGGCGTCGATTTCTTTAGCGAATTCACGGACGGCTTGGTTGGGGTCCTCGTAGGTGAAGGGGTCTACATAGATCCGGACTCCTGCGGAGTGACAGCGGGAAGGAGAGAGAGTCACTGTATGTTAGACGCTGACAAAAGAGAATGTGATGAATATACAACATCTGTTTTCCATTCTCCACCCTGTGGTTTGCTTCTGTATGTCCTCCAGCATGCTGAGAACATACCAACTTCTCCTATACATGCTCCTTCTGCAGCCTAGATGATTTACACACCTTTGAGAACATCTCAGCTAACACAGAATGTTCTTAGAACATTGGCTAACGTTCTCTAAAGTTATCAAAAATGTTCTAGAGGTAATGCTAGAACTTATTTCGAATGTTATATTTCATGTATTTCAAAAATGTTATTCTTAAGTTGTTAGTGAAACCTTTTTCAAATTTTACAGAGTTTTAAATTGTTTGAATAAGGTTTTTATAACCATGCAACACTAATACAGCGTCTACAAAACTGAGTGTTTTGAATGTCCCTCGAACCTTCAAAATAACATTTTTTAATGTTTTGTTACTTAATAGAAGCATCAGGGAAACATTTTCACAACCTAAAACTGTTGTATGTAATAATGCATTACCTGGATGCAAATGTCTCTCCTCGTCGGAGTCCTGTTTGGCTTTGCTGTATTTGCTTCTCCTGTAAACACAGAAATGAGACACGGTTAACCTACAGGAAAGAAAAAATATCTACACACAGGCAGATTAACTGGCACATCTGTGAGTCACAGTGTAATGGCTTATGAGGCAATACACTGTTCCAAGTTACTGTAACTGTACTGTTACTGTACTGTTACTGTAGCAGGTCTTTCTATAGAAGTGGGGCTGTATCTGAAATCAGGGTGTAGCAACCAAATGTTTAGAATTGAGGGGAACACATGGAAAAGTTTCAGATTTCTTCAATGAGGAAACAATACAAATCAAGCATTAATTATAATATTAGTCACATAATTTGAGGGTTTGAGATGAAGAAAGCAAGAAGGAGACGGAATGGAGACACAAGAACACACACAAACTCATCAAGTGTCCAAACAGCTACCTGCTGGGGATGGGGTCACCTGCCTGCATTTGAAGCGGGGGTGGGGGGTTGGCTGGGTTCACACACACCAAAAACAAAACCTCAAGAATGCACAACTGCTGTTATTGTTTTTCTAGCACATTCTGGGGCTGACAAAGGGCTCCAAGGTTAGGGCTAGTGAGGGAAGAAAAGGAGAAAGGGAGGGAGTGAGAAGGGCATATCCACAGGTAGAACAGGAGAAGACCAGTCTTTAACGCCTCAGCGCTCCATTGAATCTGGAAATAGCTCTGCCTGCAGGGGGCCAGGCCTTCCTGGGAGGAGACCCTGCCATCAGCCGGAGCGGTCGGTACACATTATTTTAGGAACATGGAGATTATCAGGTGTGCTAGTCGAGTGCTGAAGCGAGGAACCCACAGCTTTGTGTTGGGCTGTAACCCCCTCCCCCGCATTTCCTCCATGACTGAGCGGTTTGGTGTCCCCTTAAGGTAGACAGGAGCGGACCAAAGGTGAGAGCTACTGAGGAGGTGTAGTCTTGTCTTCTGCTGAAGGGCTCCACCGAGGAAGTGCTGAATGGTTGCTTGGCCAAAACAAAAACCCCATTCATTAGCTTTGATTGTTATTTTCGTTGTGAATGAGGGCTTTGCGACTCTTTAGAGACTTTGAGGATGCAAAGATGATTATCACAGCGTATAATGATACAATGTCAACCACCGCAAGAATAAAACCTCTCACCTCGGTGTGGGAAAACGGCGATGAGTCTAAAAGAAGCTCACAAGAAAGAAAGAAGCTTTTCTTGCTGAAAAGACTCGAACGAAACTGGTTCGTGCCAGTTTGGTGCATGTTAATGCAGAAGCATTAGAAAAATTTAAAGACAGAGTAGACGATTTGTTCCAGAACATTTTTTTATGCTTGTTGAAAATCTCTTTACATCCTGATACCAATCACCAAGTAAAGTGATCTGAATATATTTAAACATCTTCTGTGGAAGGCGCAGGACCATACAATGCCCATCCAATCATTGAATTGGGTCCGAATGCAATGATAGGATGTCAGGCTTGCCATGTATTTGCATATCTCCGTGCACTATTGAAAGAGGTGTGGCTTTAAAGATCGTGAGGATAAGAGAGGATGGGATCTTATGCTTTTAAAGCTAGCTTGCTATTGCTAACGTCTTAAATTGCCTACCCTACCTTTAATAGCAGTTTAAGCAAATTTAGTTGTTTAGTTTAGGTCTTTGAGAGATTGTTAGTCAACATTCTGAGAACATTCCCTTTAAGCTCGATGCACCGGCCTAATTGGTCTTTTTTGAAGGGTTCGACAAGAAAACGTAACTGTGAACCGCTAATAACCGAGGTGTGTAAGTGTTGCCAAGAGTGTGAGTTTGACACGGGAAAAAGTTGTTTGATTACGATATGAAGCAAGCATGACATTTCGCCCGTGGGAGTATGACAGCCGTCTGATTGAGCAAGGTACACGCACACACGCGTATGCGCGCGCGGGGCCACGCATGCAACCTCCGCTGTCCCGTGTGTCCCTGACTCCCTCGGGAGGGAACGAACAGGACACGTTCCCTATGGATCCTGACACACACGGCACAGAGACCCGCTGCAGCACAGCAGACACTCATCAGGTGGAGCTGCCAACAGCCTGTCACAACACCACCAGCTACACCACAGGGAAAAAGAGGAAAAGCCACGGAGGAAGAGTTGTAAGAAGCGGCAGAGACAGATTGATGGACAGCTAGAGAGAGAGAAAGACAGCAGGGGCATGACAGATAGAGAGAGAGGTAGAGAGACACTGATACGGACTGACAGACGGGGTGAGGGAGAGGTGACGGAGATGCCCACGGGGATGCAGGATTGTTTTCTGTTCCGGCGTATCTGTGAGGCGATTGACACCCGGTCGAGCCTGGTGGCTTACCTGCGGCTGATGATGAAGACTCCGATGAAGATGAGCAATAAAATGACACTGCCGATCACAGACACCAGCAGCACGGTGGAGTTAGCCCCATCACCGATGATGGGAGACGGAACTGAGAAATATAAAAAAAGCATAAATTATTCCAAATGTACAACGAACAGTTCGCTGTTTTAAATCCACAGTCATGTTGTTCCAAACCCATGTGCTGTTTGTTCCACAATGGAACACAATATTCTTTCAAAAAATCTTCAAATAGATATTTTCCATAAAAAAAAATTCAGAAAAAAAACAGCAGCATAGCAAAGTATGACATAACAAAGTGAAACAAATTGCTTATATATCATTTTCATTTTTGGGTGAATTATTCATTCTATTTAGATTATCAGTTTAAAACCGTCGGCTTTGAATTTTGAAATCGTAAAATTTAATCCTTTATAGTACTAAATTTATATAATAGACGGTAGAAATGTTCTTCAAATTGTTAAACATTAGAGATACAGATGAAGTTTCATCAGTGAAGCGCAAACCCCGCCCCTTTCAAGCTGCTGTTTTGAAACAGTCGAGCATCAATGATGCGAAACATTCCATCCATTTCAGTTTACTCTAAAAGTGCTTTTAAAATACCACAGACTTCGCACTGAGCAAACAAAGAAACGATCATAAAAAAGAAAAAAAGGAAAACAAACAGCAAGCCTGTAATTATGTTACTTTAAAGAAATGGTTTCGGATGAGTGACTGAGCCACCCTCAAACTCAACACTCGAGTCTCTAATTGTGGGAACAAACTCTTGCCATTGTTGGTTTGCATGCCATATCAGTAACACACATACATGTGCACTTACCTGAGTTGGTCATGAACTCAAAGGGGGCGCTAAAGTCCCCGTAGCCAGCGGCGGTGCGAGCGCGCACGTGAAACACATAGGAAGTGAGTGGGCTGAGGCCTTTGATGTCAGCACTGCGGAACGAGGTCTTCATTATGCGATAGCTGCGCTCATTTTGATCCTGATTGGATGAGAGAAACAGGAAATATTAAACAAGCTACTGGGATTGGTCATTAGGGTTGTTTTATTTGGAATGTGAGTCTGATAAAACAAAACAGAGGGGCGATTTGTTTAAGCTCCGACACAGAAACTACGGCCAGGATTTTGCAGGGAAAACCGCAGCCTCATTGTTCAAAAACAAGGCAGCCATCTTTGTTTTCTCTCTCTCCCTTGGGTGTAACCTGAATGTGCTTGTTCAAAATTCCCTCGTTTCACCACCACATCCAAACCACTTATACGATGTCAAATCTGAACCAAAACAAGCAAAGGAACTCTTGTTTAATTGTTTTTTTCAATGTCCCCTAATGTTTGTCTTGTTATTGTTGGATCACATAAGAAAAACCTTTGTGTCTTTGCTATGTGTGTGTGTGTGTGTGTGTGTGTGTTTGCGATGGAAAACCTCAGAATATAAGGGAAAGGAATCTGACCACGGCTGCAATCTGTAATCAGTCAGTCAGTCAGACTAAGACCCAGCAGGAGAAGGGACAGAGGAACGCAGTGATCCTCTCTCTACCCAATAGCTTACACGTTCCACCCTGACTCTGTCCATCCACCTCCTGCTGTTCTGACCTGCCAGTTCACCAGACTCCCGCTGTGGGAGCGAGTGAGTCTGTTCTGTGTATGAGCTAAAATGCAGCTCTCTTGTTTCCGTGCACCTGACCTCATTCCACTCGTGTTAAGGGCTTAAGTAAAGACGGCAGGTTGATTGCTACATCTTAAACTACAGCTTCCAGGGATGCTCTCCTCTGTGGCACCTGACCTGATGGTGTTAGCGTGACCAGCCCTAATCTTGACCCAGCGCACCTTGACCGTTTATATAACCTGATCTCATGGTGCCAGTTTAAACATTCTGCTGAAAATGACACACAGAGGACAATTCATCCCCACACAATGTATTCTGCAATCCATCTGTGCTGCTTTTTAAAGGGACAGTTCACCCAATAATGAGTTTTTGGTTGATCTATCCCTTTAATTGTTTTTCCATATAAATGTGTAAGACGGACCCCAGCTAACAATTTTACATTGTAAGTGTTTCCCTAATGTTTCCATTAAGCAACAAAAATGTTAATTCTGTTATTTTTAAAGTTCTAGAAAGGTCTAAAACATCTAGTTTTTTAGACATTGTATTAACATTACATACAACTGCTTGGTTGTAGAAACATTACTCAAACATTAATTCTGTAACGTTTTTTAAAACATTCCACAAACTACTTAAGAATAATGCTTTTGATGTATGATTTAATTAAAAAACATAAAAAAACATTCTACTAACGTTACTGCAAAAATCTTTAATAACTTTGAGAGAATGTTAGTCAACATTCTGAGAACATTCCCTGATAGCTGGGAAGGGGTTTGACCGTTACAGGAGTTTTCAGGATGCTGTGTCGAGTTTAAAATGATGCAAATTTTCCATGAATCATCTCACCTTCTCGTAGTACTTGACCTCGTACTCGAGGATGACTCCATTGGGTCTCTCCGGCTGCTGCCATGCCAAAGACACAGCGTGTCTGGTGATGTCCTTGGCCTGGATGGTGGTAACTGGAGAGGGAGCTGGAGAAGACA